>JAHWFP010050428.1:61906-102546 GCA_023313725.1 Lithobius niger | reverse complement strand
AATGTGGAACAAACTATACTTAAACTTTCGGATAACAAGCCAGCATCTTCTTCAGCGTAACAAGACCACGACTTGTACTCTTGGGCATGATTTTTCGATCAGTGTCCTTTGGGTAATGCTAAATAAATACGGATCCAAACCTATTTACGTTCCCTTTTGGACTTAAATGTCAGACTGCCTGAGCGGCGAATCGAATCCACGACTTTGAAATAAGTATGGCCATGTCAGTATGGCTGAGCGGTTAGGACTCCGGCCTTTGATTTCAAAGATCGTGGGTTCGATTCCCCGCTCAGGCAGTCTGACAGTTAAGTCCAAAAGGCAACGTAAATAGGTTTGCATCCGTATTTATTTAACACTTATCGAGCCCAATTGGCTTTCCTTCCCGTTTGTAACTTTGGGTAATGCGGCATTATCGTATACTAAGGGTTTGTTTGTTTGTTTTGGTGTGCAACTGGATCAGATTGTAGCAGCATTTTCATCACGTATGAAATTCTACCACCCTGTACAGTTTTCCCACCAAGCAAAGCTAGGCATCTTATTATCATTCCATCAGTTAGAGCAAACTGCACGTTAGTGAATTTTCATCACCTAATGTTAGCTGATTCATCTTGTAGCCAAAGCATGCAGCTAGCTTTTTCCAAGTAGGGGTGTAAGGGCCAAATGCTGGGCCCCTCATTAACAAGTACACCATTCTGGGAACAAAAGGGCTCCAAACACGACCAAACAACATTAAATTCTCTCACTTTTGGGCCCCCTGCATCCTGGGCCCGGCTGCCTTGAACCCTTTGCACCACCCCTAATTGCGGCACTGCTTGTAGCAATATTGTCATCCTGTAAAGCAATCATTATCTTGTAGAAGTGTATCATCACGCAGAAAGCCTTCTGTTTGTATTTATAGTTGCAATTTTCATCACTATATTATCTAGTGTCAATTTTTCATCGCCTCAGCAAATTGTATCGTCCTTCAGTAACATTTTTATTTCTGTAGCCGCCATAAAACTGTACCATCACATGGTGTACCATCTAACATAGTGTCCCAGCTTTTTTCGCAGTACATCCCAATATTTTCTTCACGCAGAGTATCACAATATTTTCATCTAGCACACAGCGAAAACAATCATAAGGTCAACCTCCGTATTTATCGACATAAGTCATTGTCAGTGACATTTGCCGCCATATTGGCACCAGTATGGGTTTTGGAGGGCATAACTACAAGGTGCACTACATAAAAATGGAGGGGAAAACAACGGAAGAGCGGATTTCTTAGGCTTAAAATAACGTTGTTTTCTCCAACAACAAAAATTGCGCGTTTTAGGTCTAAGAAATTACTTTTCACATCATCGGCTTCAGTATGACGTCCTTCTGTTTCTCTCTGCAGTGCCCCTTGCAGCTAACCCATTAAGGCTCCAGCATAGAGTTATATACAATAATACTACGTCGTGTCACTGCCATATAAGCCAATGACAATGACATAAGCCATTGACAGGGTGGAAACAGCAGGAAGAACTAAAAAATACCAAGTACCAACTACCCCTCACAGCCAAAGTCAAAGCCCCTCAAAGTCAGAGTCGAGAAAACCCCATCATCCATTCACTACTCTGTATCTTCTGGTCGCAAACAGTGGTATAGGCTCGCAATACGAAACATTCAACAGCAAGACCAGTACACAACATGAAAATACAACCAACGAGCCAGTCCTTCCCCACAACCCCAGCCCCTCCTTGAAATGGATGAAACATTGACCTCTGTGTTTTTTTTCTTCCTCGGCTTCGAATTCCAGTGGCATTTTTCTTGGTTTCCAGCTTTTGTTCTTTTCTCTTCTTTTTCGTTCGGCCATCGATCTTCCCTTTTTTTCTTCCTTTCTTTTATTTTTGCTGGCTTTCTTTCGTTTATATCTTTTTCTTGTGTCAATTGCTCCGTCGCAATGGTGCCAGTCTTTGCTGAGAAACGATTGTCAAATATCAGACCCGACCGGAAAATTTCTTCTCTTTCTCTCCTTCCCGTTTTCCTTCTGCCGCCCCCAACACTACCACGAGCAAATATTGTGCACTGCTGTATAAACTTTGGGCAGCTTGTACACAGAAACATTTTTTTCCTGTTATCTTTCACTACATCATTATTTTTGCCGCAATTGCTTTTTAATGGCAAACTAGTATTTTATTAGATTTTCTCCTAGATACCAAAATTAGCTAACAACAATTTTTTTTTCTTAAATAATTTAAGCCTTCTGCGTAAACGAATGCTTATATAGATTCACCAGGTTATTCTGAATCTTCACAGATGCTAAAAATCAGATAGAGGTCTAGCAAGGAAATGGAATAACTTGGGGTTTCGAACCAGGAATTGTTCGATCGTGATAGTGGCCAACGCTATCGAGAAGATATCAGGAAAGATATCGTACCTGCTGAAAGAGCTTGGTGTAGTCTCTCACGCTACCCTGATTGGCAGATCTGGCCGGGGCTTTGCCAGAGTGTCCTTTTACCTTTCCAATCAGGACTGCTGATCGGGTAGCCGAGTTAGTTAGTTGCACTCCCATTGTTCAGACACTATTATCACCAATATAGACGGTTTCATGCGTACACCAATTCATAGCGTCAGTCCGTCAACAGTCAGTCAGGTTAATGAGTTGCAGAGTGTGAAATTAGTCTAACATGTTTTAAACTTTATGAATGAATAGTATTCGTATACCCGGCTTCGCCCGAGGTTTGTTTTGCCCGAAATTTTGTTTTTTGCCCATGGTTGTTTCCCTGTTTTCGGTCGGTAACAAAGACATTGCTGCCCCCCCCCTCTTAATTTCGTTATTTTCTAAAGAGAAGGGCTAACAGACATACTGCCCTTCTCCAATGAGATCCCGCCTCCCAATCCAAGTTTATTGCTTTGGCTTGTGAAAAATAAAATAACTGTCCTTCGTGCATGACGTCATTTAAGACTTGCTGCTGAGATGACCACGCAGAGTAAATTATGCTGATTAGGGGCAACAACGTACCAGTTTAAACTTCTGGCCAAAGAATTGACATGCTCGCCCGTTTTCATTGTAGGGGTTGCTGCTTGGGGGGGGGGGGGGTTTCTTGTCGTTTTGCTGCTTTTGCGGTTCTTGTCGATTTTTATTTGCTATGAGACTTTGCCTTAAAATGTAAGACAAATCTCACTTACCCCTTTGGTGTAAAATGATGTATTTCTAGTAGCAAAACTATTATTTTTTGGAGGGAATTGACGTCGAAGGCCGAGTGGAGCTCCGCTTAAGGATCCACTAAAATGTAACCATTATATCCGCTTCTGGACACAACCACTGCATCAATTAGCACTAGATTCTGTACATTGATAGCGTTATTATACCCAGAGGTGGTTTTAAGAAAGAAAATTAAAAATCGGACATGATGTTGAGGAGTAATCAAGATGACAAAATTCACAGGTGGTGTGAGCTGCTTACCTATTTGCTCACCAGTAGTTTCCAAAGCGCGAAAAGGGCATCGGTCCCAAGCGGAAAACCAAAGGCAGAAAGCCTCTCGTCGCAACCGCCGTCAACGGCATCCAGCGATGCGCTACGAAAGCAAATGGACAAACCGTAGTACAATGGCCAAGTTTTTCATCTAACGTCTTATATTCTGATGTCACTACTTTGATTGGCTGAACAGTTCTTCATGTTGTATATTGTATTAGGGCGTATTTTTAAGCGAATTAAGCTCATTTTCAGTCCCGAATACGCTGCGACTAAGACTTATAATCCCGGGATTTTCCGGTCAAAAAATGTACGTCAACTCGGGGTTCCGGTATTGGGGTTACTGGGACTGGATACGATACGCAGGTCTGTCAGGGACTTTCCAGAGTCCCCTTTCCAATTGAATCCATCATTATGGTACGCGAGTCGCTTGTGAACTTTTCAACCGTGGCGGGATGCGTGTTTTTCTTGATACAAAAAAAAAAGTAAGGCGAACGCAGCCTCAAATCGCATCATTGTTTCTCGTCACGCGCGTTAGTGGTGAAATTGCAGGGTTAGGAGTGGGAGGGATGCACCAATTTACCGCCCGCTCACTGTCCTCTGAATCATGAATGGGGCCAGAAAGGCCTCTCGTAAGTGTGGCCCTAGTGTGGCCTCAGATGACCCTAACGTCGTCATCCCCGGTCGTCCTACTCTCTTCATTCACATCGTGTTCCCTGACGGTGGGCTTCTCGACGGATTCCCAATTTTGAAGATAACGAAGGTCTCATTGGGAGTCGCGGCCTCTCGTTGCGAATCCTCAACGAACGTTGGGTACTGAGGGGATGATAAGAACTAACTTAATAAGGATCTCCATCCCTCCCCTCCCCTTCTGCACAAGTATAATGTTTTCTTTATGAACTTTGTGTACAGGGTGATGAGAAGTTGATGACTGCTTGATGACTCGAGTACTTTTCAACGAAGAGTCATGAAATATTTTGGGTTAGGATGAGGAGAGGGAGGCCACAGAGTGGGCAAAAAACAGACCACCTTGCCGAATACTGTCAAAGTTACAACGTTGCTGATTTTTTAACAATCGACGCACACAATGAGAAAAGCAAGAAACTTGTGTGGAATATATTTCCGATGCCAATGCAAAACAGAAAAGAAGCAAACCGGCCCAGAATTCCAGAAACACAGAAATCACAAACCCTGAAACTGACCACAGTTCACTAGAAATGATTTAACCAGGATGGAAAGTTAACTGGTTCAAAAGGGGTTAAATAAATACGGATGCAAACCCATTTACGTTGCCTTTTGGTCTTACATGTTAGACAGCCTGAGCCAGGAATTGAACCCACAACCTTCGAAACCAAAGGCGTAGGTCCTACCGCTGAGCCGTGTCAGTATGGCTCAGCGGTAGGAATTACGCCTTTGGTTTTAAAGGTTGTGGGTTCAAATGCCCGCTCAGGCAGTCTGACATTTAATTCCAAAAGGCAACGTAAATGCGTTTGCACCCGTATTTATTTGTTCACTGGAAAAATGTCAGCTTGTAAAAAAAAAACCTTTGTCAAATATCATTAAAATACTTAAAAACGCAGGTGACATTACGACCGTTTTCACTATCCTCATTAGACGACTGTACCAAGCTAAAGGCAGCCTAAATTAGTAAAATGAAAATCTTCACTGTAGGAGCTGTGAAAACTTGTAGCATCTAAGTCAAATACGGGAAATGGCTTGCATCGCACCCTATTGAGAGGTCAAAACCCCTTTTATTCGTATGACGCAATTCCTATAGTTATTCTAGTCCAGTTTTGGTCTAGGTTTTGAAAGAGTAATGCATGTATGTTGTCTACAAGTTTGTATTGTACCTCCAGTGATGTGCTGTGCTTATTTAAGCGGTTAGCAGTGTAATGGGCTTGTGCAGGGTCCATGGCGTATATAGGTCAGCAACGTTTGATGTCACCTTTTCTGGGATGAGAGGCCATCCTGGTTATCATTCGGATGTGCTTGCTTGATATGCTCGGATTCCAATGCAGGAAAACAGAGAAAAGCCTGCCTTTCATTGCTGGACTTCTGCAGTCATACATAAGCATACATTTCGCATACATTTCTTCACTTTCACGATTACGCCTACGCCTTCCATCTCAGCACTCCAATTTCCCTGGATGTTTAGCGACGCCCGTTGTGAAGTAACGGAATTAAGCCCTGCCGTGTCTTTTAAACCCTTTGTTACATAAGTTTTTGCCATCAAACTTCAATTCTCTGCTCCCTCTTCCCCCACATACATTTTTCCACATCATTCTGCTCCCTATTTGTGAACTTTTTTCGTAAATCAATAAAATTCGGTAACTTTTGACTCTCAAATAACACATACATAATTAATGCGAAATAAAAATCTCAACAGAGTAGCCATCAAGTGAAGGTGAAAGAAGAATCCCCTGTACTCGACTTCGTCTTTCACGTGCACTTGCGATGGCTACTCTGTTTATATTTTTAATTTCTAAAGTGCTTTATAGCTTTCTGTTGTTTGCTATCATTAGTCCGACATGAGCCTAATCTTCATCCACGGAAATGAATCTGAAGTTAATGACAAGCAAACATATTACATCTTTAAATTAATGGATCAAGGCCACCGATGAACAAATTTAAACCATACAACAAATGTATGTCTTAACAGCTTTTACATTTTTTATTTACGTTTTATTTTTTTACTTTCGATAAGGTAAAACCGTCAAAGAGTTGAGGAGGTGACGGGTGCGGAGTGGAGAGGTGGACAAGAGGAAAGCACAAAACGCAATACATTTCCCACGTGGTTTGCAAATAGGCGATGGCGCGCGGGGAAAGATAGCGACAAAGTTTATCTTCCTTTTGTTATTTTTTCATGGAATGAGGCAAAGTCGTACAAGAAGGAGGGGTAATTGTGTTGTCCGAACGTTCGGGATAACAGAGTTAAGTCCCCCAATTCGTCCAGTGTGTGGTTCGGCACGAGAAAAGAGACTCACAGAAGACCAAAAGATGGAGATTCGTTCACTCGAATCTTGTATCCCTCCCCCCCGATCCCCCCACACAACACACCTTCCCCACACAACCGTTCTTCTTTTCTTTCTTTTTTCCCCCCTCCTGAAGTGAGGGAGGGCTTCGTCTGCTAGCAGCCTCTATCAGGACCCGTTCCTTCTCCCGTCTTCGGAGTTTCAGAGCACGTAACGCAATCAGTCGTTGGGTCCACTTGGGGGCCAGAGTCCGGTCTTCTTCTTAATGCTTTGCTTCCACTTCTTCTTCTGTAGCCTTAGCTGGCATCTCTTCTTCACATTATGCAGGAGGCTCCTCTCCAACTCTTCGAGAGTTTTACTGTATGGCAGCACTCACACCCAGAGTATATTTTCTTACAATGAACCTCCAGTCCAAGCCAATCCATAAACAAGGTGCAGCAATAGGATGTAGCAATAGTTATATAAACTTTTTAAGACATACTAGCCACGTCGTCTCGCTTCGCTTGAGGAGGTTGCTTATTCAATATATATTTTTTAATTCAAATAAATTGTGTTGCAAAAGCTGCTAAGTATATAACCAACGGCAGAGCCGATCATCATCTTCACTTATTTTAAGAAACGTTTTTCTGCGTCCTGCTTTCTACCGATTCTTCCATTGGCTTCTTCTCACTTCACTTTCTAAATATCCCTCACTTGGCGAAACAGCGGAAGATCGTCAAATGAAAACGCCAGGGTTTGAATGTAAGTTAGGCCTACGCAAGGCACTAACTCGTACCCAAAGCTGCTCGTGTTTTGCCACTACAGTAGACAGCTTGCCAGGATTTGCGAACATAGTAAATCAACCATATAGTGCAGTTTGAATGCAAGTTGGACCTATGCAAGAAACTAACCTACTCGTACCCAAAGCGGCTCGTGTTTTACTGCAAATAAAGAGAGAACCTGCTAATGGCTTAACGTACACACTACTGGTCGATTCTTGCTGTTAGTATTCTATGCCGATAGTAATAATACTAGGAGCAGACCGTTGAAAAACAATGTTGTTTTAGGCTTAAGCGAGAATGCGAATGATGGTGATATCATGTTGTAAACAACGAACGTGTTTAGGTGAAATAATTATTTATTCGTGACAACTCAATATTGGCAACATTTTAAACAGAAACTAGCCACATCGCTCGCTCCGTTGGCGTAGTCTCGCTTCGCTCAAGGATTTTCCTTATTGCAGCACCTCTTACAATAAGGTTTAGAATTCTACTTAGTTTGTCACTATTCATCTGTGTCACCCCATACTTGTAACGTTTGTATTTTGCATGTGTCTATTGGCTCGACAACAATTTTTGAGCAAGCTGCGTGTGTTTGCGATTATTACTGAGAACAACCAGTTATTAACTGACTTGTTCCTTGTTGGTCTGTTGCCGCCTAACCATTGTTGATAGCCAGACCGAAAAGTTAAGGCCTTAAAGTGTCCACGTCCTATCTTGAGTTCGCCACAGAGCGAACACAGATAATCGATTGTAGGTTTTTGGTATTAGAGTGCCTTGTTGATATCCAACATGGTAACAAAAACAGTGGCGGCCGGGGATTAAAAGCCGCCTCCTCCAGGAAGGCGTAGCCGCTAAAAAAAATACTGCAGGACTCAAGATACGCCGCGCAGACAATAAGGCTGTGTCGGGCAGATGACTGGGTGCGGTTAAGCTCGCTAAAACCCTTCGACCCTTTTTCGAAAAGTTAGAGGCTTCCACGCACAAAAAAATGGTCAACAATCGTTGACGTCACGTATTGTTGTGTAGTTGTTGCTGATTGTTGAAAACGGTCATTTTTCGTTAATTTGGGGCATTTAGGACGTAAATTTGAATTTAAGAATACGCCTAAGAGAAATTCGGAGAAATTTACTTTCTTCCAAATCCTTTCTCCAATTTTTGAGGGCACTATTTCAAGAGGAGTAGAAGGGCACACATATAAATAAATAAATAAATAAATAAATAAATAAATAAATAAATAAATGAACGAATGAATGAATAAAAAAATACACTGAACGATTTAAATTATGTTAGATATCCAAAGCCAACAAATTACAAGGAAAATAAGAGAATTTAAGCAATTTGAGAATTCACTAATGTCTACGAATTCGTATTTATCGTTTTGGCCTACTCACAAGACCAAATTTTATTAAAGAAGATTTTTTTTTTGGTCATAATCTTAAATGTGTTTCAACGACAAAAACCTTTGACGAGAAACATTTCTTACTTCCTGTGTTTCAGGAACCAACAACATAGGCTACCAACAGATACATATCAGATAATTCCTACATATTTTTCGTCTAGGCAGCAGTACAAGCCTAAAAATACAGATAAACTTAAAGAAACAGGATGTGGATATGAATAGGGAATACGTTAAACTTTATTATTTCTTTAAGTCTATTCCTTTTTTTATTGTTTTTTTTATTTTAAAAATTAATTTCTTTGAGCCTTAAGTCAGCCGAAGCAACTTAATGCTTGTATGGCTGAACCGACTCAATTTTGAACATTACCAGACTTTTAGAGAAGAAGAAATATCTGGTAAAGGGAGGTACCAACCCGGGGATTCGATCCAGGAACCCTCCGATCATCGTAGGGGCCGATAGATTGTACAGAATAGGCCAGAATAGTTCCCATAGACACTGAAGGAGTATGGTAGCGTTAAATCCTAGCCTTAAATCCTTAAATCCTAGCCTTAAACTCTAAGGAAACAAATCAAAGAGGAAACATCGTCAAACCTCCATCGCTAAAGTACAACGTTTCTACTTGTGCTGTTCACAATGGTCATCGAAACATTCCACTATCATTAACGTGTTGGTGAACTTAATGGAGAAAAACGCGTACAATCACAATGAAGTAAGGAAAGTAGGCGATAATAACCTGTACAGGGTGATCATTTAAGTTGTGACCCAGCTTGATATGTTAGCTTTTTAGCTGTTGGATTTCAAACACTAACTTTAGTTCTGGGCTATCATACAGAGTGATCAGTTAAGTTGTGATCCAGCATTATAGCTAAAGTTCTACTGAACTATATGTTATGAGACTCGGGTGATGTAATGAGGCCAAGAGGGGCAATTGATTGGATAAAAAATGGATGACCTTGCCAAATGTTATCAAGGTCATTCAACTCTTAACTTCTTTTATATGCATCACACGCCATGAGTATAAATTAGGAATATGTATAGGGAACAAAGAGACATTACCAATGAAAAAAACAGAACGAAAATCGGACTAGACTTGCATTACTTATGACGGACGTAAAATGGCTACTTTCGACCCCTGAATGGCATTCCATTCAAACACTCGTTCGTGCAGGGAAGCATCGCCAACTTTCAGAGGTCGAAAGTAGCCATTTTACGTACGTCGCAGGTCCTGCAAATCCGATTTTCGTTCTGTTTTTTTGCATTGGTAATGCCTCTTTGTTCCTTACATAATCCTAATATATACTCATGGTGTGTGATGCATATTTAAGAAGTTAGTAGCTGAATGACCATGATAACATTTGGCAAGGTCGTTCATTTCCTGTCCAATCAATGGCCTCTCCTGGCCTCATCACATCACCCGAGTCTCATAACATATAGTTCAGTAATACTTTAGCTATAATGCTGGATCACAACTTAAGGATCACTTTGTATAATAGCCCAGAACTAAAGTTAGGGTTTGAAATCCAACAGCTAAAAAGCTTTCGCTTGACAATATAATGAAAAAAAATCACGGAATAAGGTGAAGACATTCGTATAGGAAGGCAGTTGCGTTGGGGTGTAGGCTAACACTGCATTCCTCATCAGTAGCGGGAAAGGGGGGGGGTCTTGCAGCTTAATGGCGCATCGATAGCTAGGTCATTATAGTGTCCGCGGCCTATCTTGAGTTCGCCCCAGAACGAATACAGATAATCGATTGTATGTTTTCGATAGCAGAGCACCTTGTTGATATCCTAGATGGTTACAAAAACAATGGCGGCCGTCGATGAAAGCCGCTCCCTCCAGGAAGATGTAGCTGCTCATAAAATATCTGCAGGACTCAAGATACGCTGCGCGCACAATAGCACCTACCTCAGTCATAGTGTAGTGGCCCGGGTTGCCACTGCGCCACACATTGCAGAGATGTTAACCAAACTTCAAATTCGATCTTGTACATCTGTACCTCCTCAAAAATTAAAAGACCCTGGGCAGGAGGACAGAATTATCGCCCAATTAGCACGCTATGTCTCACGGAAGGCGGAAGCGGTGAAGAACACCATCAAGATGGTGACAATCGACGAGACCGTGATGGATCGTGAGTGGCCGGCGACACCACTACACATTCTGGAGGGATACCCCCCCCCCCCACACACGCTCAAAAGGAAGCAATGAGTAAAGTTGGTGTGACCAATACGCAAAAGGGCTAACACCACCTCTTCCCGGCGACGGCTAGCACCAGACTATAGACTGTAGACTCATATCAACAATGCTACAAACTCCCATGTAGACGTAAAGCCTTTAACAACCCACAGAAGGAAACGTGAATGAATATTTAGAGCACATTAAAACAAAAACGCACCCTATAGTGTCCGCGGCATATCTTGAGTTCTCCGCAGAACGAACACAGATAATCGATTGTACGTTTTTAGTAGCAGAGTGCCTTGTTCATATCCAAGATCGTTACAAAAAATAATGGCGGCCGTTGATTAAAGGCGCCCCCTCCAGGAAGACGTGGCCGCTCATAAAATACTCGCAGGACTCAAGATGCGCCGCACACACCCTAGTACGAACGTGTGAATGACGTTATGGCCATCTCACTGGAGCTGTAGCAAAGAGCATGTCGGGGCCAGCCAGATTATCGACATTTACGCAACGTTTCAGCTAAAGACGACAGCTACGGCTAGCTCAAGTGGGTTGTCACGAATTTTAGACATGCTGGTGCCTCCGAATCCACATAAAAACACTGCAGCACCTGATATTTCGCGTATTCGTGTTATGAATTTGGCACATTATGTTACTTGGTAACTTCATGAGAAAGCAAAAGACAATTTTAGGGCTCTGTCAATGTTTTAATAGCATGGTAATTTTTTTTTACCTCATATTTTTCTATTTTGTATCGAATGATTTTATAAGAGAACTTGTCATGCGATCTGTGGGAGGTTGGATACGGGAATGTGCAGCAATACTGTATATGCAAAATCAGACGAAGCCAGTAGCACAGGCAAAATGCAATTAAAACTGTTTTGGTACATTTTTTTTTTACTCCACCCTCTCCTTCATTTTTGTCCCATCCCGCGTCCGATTGGTCTCACATCCTCACCCCGGCACAGGCCGCACATCCATTACATGCTGCTGCTGGGGCTTACCGCCTTTTGCATTTCTGTTCTTCACTCCAGGAGTGAAGAACAGAAATGCAAAAGGCGGTAAGGCGGACCTGTGTTCACTTTCACTGGTACGCTACGTGGTAAGCTAGTATTAAACCCGTACTCTGTATATTTTAGTTTTTACTGGGGGTTATTGCAAAAATGTTTAACCAGTTTTATGGAGTGTCTTACATAGACATGTGGTCAATTTGATTTTAGTCCATTTTATCCGTTTTTAGAACCAGTTTTTTTTTTACACCTGTTTGGTGGACACCTGGATAGCCATTATGTAAGGTGTTTTTTAAAATCTTTTTATCATTTTACCATCCTCTGAGGAAGGTACCGCTTACCAGTTTATTGGTACCGAAATACAGGTTTTAATTGCATTTCGCCTGTGATACTGGCTTCGTCTCTTTTTACTTTGGGAGGTTTATACTACTGTCTCAATAAGCAGAGGTCTAGGGTTCGAGTATAGCCTCAACCCACTCCTGTGATTTTCAAAAATACAAGAGCCGTGTCATTCCTCGTGATCATGTCGATTGTGGCTTATGAAAGAACCTACGAATTTCCGGATGGCATAAACTTGTAAAATTGTGACTCTCGCTTTCTGGGGGCAAAAGCTTCGACTGGGAGTGCCTCAAGCCTCCAAGGTTCATAGCCTTAATGAAGCCAAAATGTTAACTGCAGCTCACCCGCTGTTCTAGAGTGAATGACTATGCTCTAGAAACGAGGATTAGGTGTTCATAACATAAAAACCGCCTGCTCCTTAAAAAATAATCGTTTCGTCGGATTTTTGAAGACGCACGTTGCGTAAGCGACTGAGCGGATTTCCAAGCGAAGACTTCATCCCCTTAGTAGTCTCACTCAGCCTTGAGTTAGGCCTATACTTAATATCTGTATGGCCGAATAACAAGATGGCTGTGCAGCGCTGTGGCTGTTCGCTACGCCAGGATCCAGTCAGCGATTAAACGAAGACTAAACTACTGCATGCTCACATAGTGCAATTTGGATGTTTGGGTGCAGTAAAGTCACGAAGTTTTATTTATTATGGTTTACTTTAGCAAAATGCGTACAGGTTGCTCCGCTTATTGAAGTGTTGGTGTTTTAGTGTTTTCCTGTGACGGTTTTTGTGTTTTTGTGTTCCTTATACCGTAACTTTTTATTTATTTATTTACTATTATTATTATTTTTTTTTTTGCAAAACGAACACAAATAGCTGAGGTTGCTGAATTTATTGTTTTTAGTTAGCCTTTACAACTTGAAATACCGTACAGTAAAGAGAAAAATTGGCATTTAACATAGGCCTATTGTTTTTCATTTGCTAAATTGCTAAGCGTACCCCTGTACGTACGAGACATTTTTAGAGTTTCTAAAATAACCGAAACCGACCAAGGTTTTGGCAAAAAACCGAAAAGTGAAAACCCAAAACCGACTCTTCCCTATACGTAGTCCTCGTTTCTAGAACATAATCATTCACGCTAGAATGGCCGGTGAGCTGGAGTCCGCACATGCGCATTAAGAAGAACCTGTCTTTGTGTTGGGCTAACTAGATACCATGCTCAAACCAAAGTCACGCTCGCGCTTGCGCGTTGTATTTGCGGAACCCCGTCGCTGCTGAATGAACGAACGAAGAAAAATAGAAAGAAAGAAGTAAGGAAAGGGAACGGCGAAGAGGAAGAAAAAGAAGGAAGAAAAAACTCAAGCAACGAACAACGTATTCGATGGCGTTTGGTTTGACTACGAATGGAGTAGGAGAGAGAAGCTGTCCGAAGACAAACACAAATGACAAAAGAACAAAATGGCTGCCCTGGAGACGAGAGGGATATGAGTTGGGGTTGGGATAGGCATTTTGCCAAGTTTGCCAAACCATGATGAAACAAAGGAAAAAAATTGAATGAAGGAAGCTATTCTTGAATTTCAAAAGACAAAAAAAAATATTTTTATGTGCAAGACGATTTTGTTGACAAGTTGGATGGGAATATTATTTTATGCTATTATTTTCAGCTAGTTCTTAGTTTTTGATTTATTAGTTTGAAGATGGGCTAACAAGAAACGGAGGTATACGTTTTAAATCATTGTATTGAAATGTGCTACATGACAGTGTATCTGTATCAGTGAACAATACAAAAACAGTCGAAAACTATGCGCACAGCCTTTTACGTCAGTATATGGAAGAAATCTGAAATTTTAAATTCTATTATAATTTCTGGCCACTCCACGCATGTTTCAAGCAACTATGCAACTCTAAACCATAGTTGAAATAACTCCTACATTCTCCTAAGTTTTTGATGGAATATTTTTTTTAGAATTAATTAAAACATATACGAATACAAATTAACTAGGTTTCAATAATGAATAATCCGTTTGTTGCCAAAATTTGTAAAACAGGACTGGAAAGAGGAGTGCCACTAACAGCCACTAACAGCCAGCCTGAATTTAAAAATAAAAAAAAAAACATGAATTAATATGTTCAATAACGGGAAAGAAAGGGGCACGACTGCCTTACCACCAAGGTTAGACCGGCCGGGGGCCATAAGGTCCCCGATGATATGGCCAGTCAAGTAGGAAATGACGAGCAGGAAAGGCAGGTACACTACACGCAAAAAAAATGTAAAATATGCTTACTAAGACCAGCGTCAATATAAAAAGTAAGAGGTTAAGTCGAAAGGCAATAAAATATAAGACAATAAAGGCATTAAAATAAAGAAGATTAAAAAAATAAAATTATGTATAGAGCAGTGGCAGTAGACGTCACAATCGCTGCGGCACTGTCATCACGTGTCCTTGGATACATGGCTTCTGGCTTGGCCCGTTGTAGTGGAGGGGGAAAAAAGATCACCCTGCCACCATTTTGTTATTTTCGTTTGTCGTGTGATCTGCGCTGATGCCACGTTTTTTTTCATCAAAATGGTTTACAGTTGTACGATTTTGGGTTGCGGCAATGAGCGGTTGCAGATGCGTTCATTCTTTTTTCGATTTCCAGCAATTCAGCCATTCGTAAACGAGTTGGTTGAAGCTAAGCCAACCAAACGTCGTCTGCTTGCGTCAAACGCGAGTGTTTACCTCCGTTACAAGATGGCGGCACGCGTTGTTCGACTGTCATTAGCAAGGGGCAGCGTTTGATCTCATTGACGGTGCTCTATAAACAAAAGAATAGCATCTGTACGACCATCAAAACACAGTTGCAGCCGTAAAAAAAGGGAAATGCTAACCTAGACTACCGGCAATGCACTAAAATTTAAATCTGAGTAAAAACTTGGAAAGACCACACTTAAGTACTAAGTTGGTTACGTTTAAAAGATGTTAACTTGGAAGCATGCAAGTAACCACGTTTGGTAGGCGGTTCCAAAGTTTAACTATACGGTATACAAAGAAAAATTTCAGACAATCGCAGTTCCTCGCAGTTACTAAAATATCAGCACTTCTTCTTACTAAACACAGTTAGTGAGCAACAATTAAAAATGTATACAAATTAGTAGATTAAGCCCTGATTGTTAGTATATATATATTGTTAGTCTCTCGGCACCAACTAAAGTATATGTGTTGTTCGACGCCAGTAGAATGAGCGGAGCAACATAGGGCAAGTCGATCATAATTTTATGCACGTTTGGGATGCTGGGATTCAGAGAAATGGAATATATGACGGACACCTTAAAATGGTTAGAACAACCGTTCTAAAAATCAACTTTAAGTAAGAGTGATACGCTTGTTTTAGGTATAGGGGATTATAACAACAACTCAAACAGGAGTAGTACACCTCAAAATTCAGAAAGAAATATAGGATGTGGGTAAATACTGTCTGCTAAGATTCAGCAAGGAATACAAACAGCCAACAAATGAACTAACATAAAAAATATTGAAAAAGAAACCTGCGTGGGATTAAATCCAACTCTTCTTTCCAAGACGGAAAGTTAAAGGGGGGAGGGGGGGGGGAGATTGAGATTTAATGGCGCGTCGACAGCTAGGTCATTAGTGCCAACACAGACAGTCTAAGAATTAAATCCAAAAGGAAACGGAAATTGATCTGCATCTTACTACTAATCTACCGTCTTTAAAGCACACTTTGCGGTTTGTTGTTTTTTACTTAATACATGGTGTCCCAAAAGTCCGTGTACGGCTGGAAGATAACCACTGCCACCAATGTAAAGTTGGTTGTTACCACCGATGCTACGTTATGCCAACATCCGTACACATTTTAGAGAAAGTACAGAAAGAAAACATTGAAATTTTGAACAAACAGCTTTTTCCTTACTCAATTTTGGAATTGGGTGGGGGAGGGGGGTGAGGCTTAAGGGTGCGTCGACAGTACGTCATTAGTCCCAACCTCAGTCACAGTGCAGTGATCTGGGTTGCCATGGCACCACACACTACAGAGATGTTAAACAAACCCCAAATATTGATCTTATCGTACATCTATAGCTCCTGTAAAGAAATTAAAAACCCCGGACGAGGACCTACATTAACAGACTTATCACGCAATTGATGCGCTAATTCCCGTGGAAGATGGAAACGCCCACGAACACCATCAAGGTGGTGACAACGGGACCAATCTGAAGTCTATTCCTATTCGAGCACCCTATTAGCGTGATTTTGTGCAAGTGCTGTTAAAGGGCAACTGCATCCATTTTGACATGCATGTTTGACTTTTGGATCACTTACACAATAACTAAACACAAGAATTGCGGTAAAAATACGTTACATACGTCCAATATAACAATTTAATTACTGCATCACCAAAACACGACACGGAGGTCGCCATTGTTTTGCTGCAACGCGCAAAAGTTAATGCCGACAGACGGATCTCTTCGATTTCGACTGGCAGCTGATTGAGATAGCTGTATTGAGTGTGAGGAGCTCAAGCGTCTGACGGCCTTAGCTGGCCACTACACTGCCGCCGAACTAAGGCCGTCAGACGCTTGAGCTCCTCACAGTCAATACAGTTATCTCAATCGGCTGCGAGTCGAAATCGAAAAGTGACATCTGTAGGCATTAATTTCTGAGCGTTCCAGCAAAACAATGGCGATCTCCGTGTCGTGTTTTGGTGATGCAGTAATTAAATTGTTATATCGGACGTAAGTAACGTATTCTTACCGCAATTCTTGTGTTTAGTTATTGTGTAAATGATCCAAAAGTCAAACATGCATGTCAAAATGGATGTAATTGCCCTTCCATTATGGAGTAAAAAAGCACAGAAATAGATAATTAAAGTAATTAAAAAACGAACAACGTTTCGAAAATAAACAATTTACGTCATCAGGTTTACGAATTAAAGTTTTAAAACTTGGCAAAGCCACTAAGTCATCACATGTATTGTATATAAAAAAAAATACTGTGTTATGCATTTAAACATGTGATGGCTTAGTGGCCTTGCCATGTTTTGAAATTTAAATTTATAAACTTGATGATGAAAACTGATTATTTCCGAAACGTTGTTCGTCGTTTTATTTCGTAGCACTGCTTGGTTTTTACTTTAATGATAATGAGTGCTATTAATTGACAGCTAGCGCAATTTACTGGCAATAAGGGAAAAAAATTAATGTATCACGAAGAACGATAAATGTTAAAAAGTACTTCAAAGGACTTTTGGGGTACCCAGTATGTTAGGTCTTCATTTTTAGATATCACTAAATTTTAATACTAATTCTATATCTTGAATTTTGAGGCTTGTTACATTTGTTTACAACATGCTTCATCGTTTCTTCATTATCTTGTATAGAAGCTCGTTCTCTTGCGTCTAACGCATGTACACATGTCACCCCGTTAAATGGATTTTAATTTCCCCCTTTTAAAAAGCATGACTCGACTTTTAATTAATTCCTTACCCTTTCATATTCGTCGTGGTTGGCCATCCGCTGGGCGATGAACCTCAAGCTCTTGATGGCTCGCTCCATTTCTTGAGGGTAGTTGCGGGTTGGGAAGGGTAAGATATCCGAGTCATTGTCATTGTGCATACCGTATGAGATGAGGCTCATGCGGTTATCCCGGAGCTGTTCCAGGCTTCGGACACGGGCCCGGACGGGTGGGGGAGGCGGTGGAGGACTGGGATCATCTCCTAGATCCATATCCGGCCTCCGAATCCTCAGGATGCGAGGTAGGATCTTGATAAAAGCTTGCCGGATCCAGGGCGCCATGCCCTGCACTGTTGCGGGCGACCGGAAGTGCACATTGAGGACAACAGTGGTGACGAGGACAGAAAGCCCGACTAGAGTCATTGTAAAAAGGAGGTACTTGCCAAGCAAAGGCACAGCCAAGGATGTGGATGGCATGATTTCGGTGATGAGCAACAAGTACATGACTAACGAGAGCAAAATGGAGATACAAAGCGCTACTTTTTCGCCGCTGTCCGCGGGCAGATAAAAGACGAGAACGGACAGGTATGAGATGCCGATGCATGGGATGATGAGGTTGACGGTGTAGAAGAGGGTCTTTCGTCTCAGCGTGATGTTGAAGGTGATGTCCGGGTAGGGTTCTTCGCAGCAGCTGTAGAATTTCTCGTTTCGGATGGCCGGTACGGCCATTATGTCCCACTCTACACTCAGGTAGAGTTCTTGCAAATCCATGCCGACGTCCACGACGTTGACCCCATCAACGCCGTGAATGTGTTTCAAGTCAATCTGAAATGAAAACAGAAAAAGAAAAGAGAGTTTTAAAATTTAATTTCCAATATGCCGTATTTGTCTACGAAGGTCATTTAATTCTAGGAAGGTTGCAGAAGGTGCGTATTCACCGAATGGCAGGCTGCAGCAGTATAACGCTGTGTATCATTATTTAGTTCTATAGAGCAGTGTCATTTGCCGCCATATTGGCACCAGTATGGGTTTTGGAGGGCATAACTACAAGGTGCACTACATAAAAATGGAGGGAAAAACAACGGGGGAGCGGATTTCTTAGGCTTAAAATAACGTTGTTTTCTCCAACAACAAAAATCGCGCATTTTAGGCCTAAGAAATCACTCTTCACAGCATCGGCTTCAGTATGACGCCCTTCTGTTTCTCTCTGCAGTGCCCCTTGCAGCTAACCCATTAAGGCTCCAGCATAGAGTTATATACAATAATACTACGTCGTGTCACTGCTCTATACGTAGCACTTGGTTTCAACAAGCGAAGGAATGCGCAAATAAATTTCTTTTTGCACAACAAACTAGCCACGTGCCTCCTAAATTATTGAATGTACAACTGATGCGTCTACGTGCAACACCAGGGAGCAAGTGGTCAAGGTTAACGATATCGCTGTCACTAGATGGCGCCCACCTAGCGATTCAAAATCTACGTTTCAAAACGGTCGATATATAGAACTAAAAGTGCCCGTGGTGTCGTTAGGCTTAACTTTACCGCTTGATTCCTGGTGCACGTGGGCGCACCAACTTTACACACATTAATTAAGGCAGCACGTGGCTTGTTTTTGTTGTTTAAAAAGAAATTTATTTGGGTGTTCCTTCGAATGCTGAAAGTAAGGGATAGACAGAAGTAGATATCGGCAAATGGCTATAGATGCTGCGTCTTGCCATTTGGTGGCAATACTCCTTTAATTCTTAGAACTAAC
This sequence comes from Lithobius niger, assembly GCA_023313725.1. NCBI lineage: Eukaryota > Metazoa > Arthropoda > Chilopoda > Lithobiomorpha > Lithobiidae > Lithobius > Lithobius niger. Next base: position 83,256 of record JAHWFP010050428.1, on the reverse strand, counting down.
ATGTAGCAGTTCCAACGGATATGAAACAATGAAAAACTGCACCTGAAACAATATGTTTCAACTGAAATAATGTGATTTCAATAAGTGATAAGGAGGTTAAGCAACGAAGAGCATAAAGTAGTTTTATGTTCTTAGTAGGTGGTTATGGCTGGGAGAGTGTAGTCATATTGTGTTGGTTTGTTATTCCATGCTGAAAGCTAACAGAATAAAAATAGAGGAAAGGTACTTCATTTTTCCCCCCAATTTTTTAAGAGTCTAAATAGCTTCCCTCCTTCGAAAGGGTATCTGGTAACTTAAAAAAAAACTTAACAAGGTAAACGTGTGGCCTCTCATGAAATTTGTTTTTTTTTGTTGTTGTTTAAAAGAACACGTGTTAGGGTACTTTTGTATTTAAAATATTTTCCGTTTTCTCATTCATCTGAAAAACGGAGAAATAAAAAATAAGTCAGGAGTGGTCGCTGGAAGAGCATGGTTCTCTGTAGGAAATATTGACATTATGTGATTGTAATTTTTAGTTTAAGTTTTCTATGAAATTTCGACTAAATAAATTGCGGTATGACCGTGGGACTGCGGTCTGTTTTGAATGGAATTCCGTCTGGTTTTTCAAACATTTACATGTTGGATTGCGGTGCTTGGAATATCTTTGAGTGAAAATCATTGTTTGTTTAGGGAGCACGAACCCAAACTGTGTTATCTGCCCTACAACTATGAGAGGGACAATTTAGCTGGAGAAATCCAAAGGGAAAACAATCAACATGAACATGAGGTAACAGAGGGCCCTTCTCCTCACGAATATACCAGAGGGGCGGCCAATGCCAGGAGCGAACCCGGACCATCCGGACAGAAAGCATCATGCGTTCTGCTTGGCTATCTGTCCCCCAACAGTGAAAATATGAAAATATTGAAATGACAACAATTGTTACATTTAATGACAATGCAGAAACGTAAGCATTTGTCATCCTGCCACCTTGCATCGTACTCGGTAACTGGGCCATCCATGGCTGGTTCAAGAGTGCTGTAGACTACTGGGACCGATGACGTTTGCACCTGACTACTCGCAACACATCACGGTAACCTGGGCTCCATCAACTATCTACTGACTTACCTACAGTGACATCCTCTGGATCGCACTCCATGTTATTCAACTGTTTATTATTTGGAATTTTAAACAAGTAAGGGAAACGCTATTTAGGGTCATCGTGGTCATGGTGGCTGAGTGGTGAAAGAGCTCAGCCTGGTTGTTGGAGGTTTGCGGAACGGGTTGAATCTATGGAAAGGTGACATTGGCACAGTGCCCGCTAGGACTACGACCAGGGTAGCGTGAGAGGTTACCATGCTCCTTCAGTAGGTATGGGAAATTATTCTGGCCAGTTCTGGACAATCTTTCGGCCCCTACGTTGATCGGAGGTTTCCCGGTTCAAATCCCCGGGTTGCCCCTCCCTTTACCAGATATTTCTTCTTCTCAAAAAGTCTGGTAACGTTCAAAATTGAGCTGGTTCACCCACACAAGCTGAATTTACTTCTGTTGACTTAAAAGGCTCAAAAGAAATTAAGTTTAAAAAAGAAAGGGAACTACTGAGACCTCCCCCTGTGTAGCAGCATGGAATCACAGAGACAATATTTGTGGAACTGCTACATTCACAAAGGAGTTAATTTTGTTATTGTTTACTCGTTATCCACGCAGAGAGAAGTTAATTTTGTTACTGCTTACTCGCCATCCGTAATGTTGCAAGTGAATGCTCGTAATGTTGCAAGTAAATAAAGACTGATTCGGTTCCTAATGCGGTAAACACGGAGCACTAATTGAGAACCCGTCATCTGGTATTGGCGTCTCTTCTGCTTGTTTACATTGGGGGCCGACCAAAAGGATTTGGTCTAATGTATCAGCGAATAGATTACATGTCAGCCGATAGGGGCGCAGCAGATTTTGGGCTTTGACGGAACTAATTCGTTTGCAGCGTATTTTTTTAACTTTTTCTTTTCCCGTTTCTGTTTTTTCTCCCTTTCTTTCCCAGTAGGTTCGCTAGGAATCAGAAGAAAGAGAATGAAAGCTTAGGAGAAAAAAACTTTTTGAAATTGATATCCGTACTTTTTTTTTCGTTCATGCGTTCCCGTTTTTCTCTATTTCACTCTCAGTTACCATGGAGATTATGTTGGCCCCCTGTAATCGAAAGTCCATACGACAGCAATTCTGACAAATTAATAGCCTTCTTCATTTTGACGACGCTCTTACTCATCTGGAAGTTTGACGGACAGTACGCGGTTCGATGGATGACATATGGGTGTATTCGGGGTGGGGAGGGAAGAGGGAGCGGTGTTCGTCTTTAACTTACTGAGTTACATTGGGAAGTGAGTTTGACAGGTGCCCAGCCAGATTAAGCAACAAAACACGTACCGAACTCAAACTGCAAAATAAAAAAAATGGGGGGGGGGGGGATACGTGAAGCTTGTGCTGCTGCACTTCACCCTGAAGTTCTAGACGAGGGGAAAATATATGCTTGTGCTTATCAAATGTTTCAGTAGTTTAAAAGAAACTTTCATGTTCATGAAATTCACTGCATCTTCGTCAATCGATGAAAAAAAATGTTTAAACAAAACTTTCCGATGCATGATATAACTCTGGAATCATTGCGCAATCCCCCACCACAGTCTTCCACACGTAGGAATAAGTTATGAGCTCTGCAAACCTGAATTACTTACGTAAGATCCACACAAAACCAAAAGTGATAGAAAAACCCGCCAAGTTTCCCAAAACGATCGACCTTTGCAGGTAGTGTTATCATTCAACCAAGGAAATGCCGCCAAGGTCAATCCTATTAGCCAAGTTAGTCCACCGCCTAATAGTTCGGAAGTTAAATGAAAACTTGAAGATTGCTACTCGCTGTAGCAATCTTCAAGTTTTCATTTAACGTCCAAAGTATTATTGGGTGCGATTAACTTGGCTAATAGGATTGACCTTGGCGGCCTTTCCTTGGTTGAACGATGTCACTACCTTCAAAGGCCGATCGTTTTGGGAAACTTGGCGGGTTTTTCTACCAGTTTTGGTTTTGGGTGGATATCACAACTTTCATAGGACTGTGAACGTACACAAGGGTACACCGTGTTATCTTCATCTGTACCTTTTTTTTCTAGATGAATTTTATTTCTATAAATTTTCACATTTCTAATTTTCAAATTTACCATTGCCAATTAGCCGTTAGATTAGCCAAATTGCCACGGCTAGTTTATTGTCCTGTCCTGCCGATAAGGGAGACATATTTGTGTCCAATCATTGTTCAGAAGGAAACAGTACAATTAACTAGGTCGTACAAGTTCTTCATACAGTTTATATTTTGACACCAGTCCTTCCGAAGCCTTCTTCAAATACGGCAAATTACCGAAAGCCAACCATGTTGTTAAAATTCGATCCATGAATTAAAACATCTGTCTGTGTCCTGCACATCTGTCTGGATCTCTGTATAGCACGTACTATTATTGTGATTCCCAATGCAACTTCGTGGTTCGAAGGGTGTCGGTAATTTCTTTTTTTCTGAGGTAAATAAACGCAGTAGAGCACAGTTCACACCACAAAATGTAAACATTGGGATGGATAGAGTGGACATGGTCAAGTCAGCCCACAATTAATGGCTCATAATCAAAATGAAATGTAAAATTTAAATGAATATCATAACACTAAACATAGCCAAATAAACCACACCTATTTTTTTTTTGACTTTATTTCATTTTACGAAATTCAAATGTGTTTTGCGTGTCATTTTAATTGTGGTTCATTACTTGTGGACTGGCCTAACCATGTCCACTCGTGCCACTCCGTTTTTTCGCCCCATTTTGCTTTATGAACTGGATCCTACTGCTTATCATTCTATTTTGCTTGTTACTCGTTCAACCTGTAAAATTTTACATGACTGATGTAGGTGTAGCCCTATTTATATGAAAAATTATACGCCCAGGCAAATTTAACTCTGTACAAATCATTGCACATCTTCGGGCACCGACTTAGAAAGAAATGGAGAAAACTTAAAAGAACTTATATAGTTATAATATTAAACGTTTGAATTATATTGGCAGCTAGGGAATGTAAATATTAAGGAGAAATGGAATTAATAGCTGCTCATGAGGAATAAATTATAGATTTCGCCGTTTAGGCAATTTTAGATACCTTTCTCTAGCACCTTTTCTGACTATTTCGCAGAGGCTTACGTTCTTCGATGCCCAGTACCCAAGGCAAAGTCCAAGGCAAAGCTCAAGGCTAGAAGATGTTAAAGGAGCCAGTTTAGGGGTCAGATTTGGGGAGTTTAGAATAGCTTGGGGGTTTGGGATGGAAAGAACCTCCTGTGTCAACGTGCCAGGACTAAAATTACTAGTTCAGCAAGTTATTTATAGACAGCACCAGGGGTTTTATTACCGATTTTCTGTTCACTACGTGCACTAGATACAATTTATTTCTCCTGGAGAACATGTGCTCGACCATTTGCTCCTGTTAAACAGTATTTATTGGCAAATTAAAAAAAAAAAAATGGTTTTCGTCATCAAGGCGGCAGACTTGCAGCGTCGTTGCGTGTATCGTCAAAAACGTTCGTCTTCGAAAATTTGATGGAATAAGTAATAGATATCCGTGCGAAATAGATGATTAACCAACGATAATTGCTTGTTTGCGAGAAGGGGCAGTCCAATGTCGAGGGGTAAGAAAATCTGACGAACGCAAAGCCCGTGTGAGTTATCCCAGAGCCTCCTACAGTAAAGGCCGAATCAGATCAAGACAAATTAGGCAAGTAAAATCAACCACTGACGATTTTGGAAGCGTAAGTTTGCTAGGTGCTGCCATCTCTACACCAAGCGGCGAAATTTCAAACTAACCGACCAGGGTTCCAAATTCTGTCAACCGATGACGCCACTAGGCAAATTTGCCGCGTCGTTATTTGATTCGCCATTTGGCGGAGCATTGTGGGAGGCAAAGATGATACGGCCTTTACTGTAGGTGGCTCTGGTTATCCTCATATCCCCGAGACATTGGGCAGTCTCGTTTCGAGCAAATGAGAATTTACATGTCAGTTATTCACCTATTTCTCGCGGATATGCGTTTTAATGGTAAGGTGTGATGCCAAGCTAACATATTGACTTATTTAAGTTTTTTTTATATTTTTATTTGTAAATTTTATTTCTCAATTATAATGAATTTACGAATTTTTGCACACGACTGATGTGAATTCCAGAACGGAAATTACCGGTGTAGAAAATTTCTGTCTAGGAAAGTTAGTGCTGAGGAAAGACTTTCGTTTTTTTTTCTGTCCCCGTTTTTAAATTTCGTGGTTAAGGTAAAACCGTATTACTTTTCTACTTTTATAGTTTAATATAAGATTAGAGTGTAAAATGCACTAGGCGCTTGAGTCGTAGGTATTTAGGTATGTTTTAAAGTGTCAGTAGCCAAGTTTTCGTACCGTCAAAAGAAAAAGGTTGCCGGGTTAGACTTAGCTTGCGACATTTTTTTTCCGTGTTGGTACAAAAATTGTAGCCAGTCGCAAATGTGGCAGTTGACGCTGGTTTTATAATGGGTTGTGCCGTGGAGTTATGAAAATTCGGTCACTATGTCACGTGGTGGATTAGGGATTGTGTAGAGTAGACCCCATGAAAGTGTTAGATTATCAAAAAAGGGTGGGCTATCAAAAACGTGTGGGTTAACACAATTAACCCACGGTGACGTGTGCTGGTTTTCAGACTAACTGTATAAAATAACGAATACAACTGTAGCATGGGGATGTGTTAGCATGACGTCACCATCGTAGCCTACAGTATTTAATAGTGTTTAACGGTCGGACTCACCTTTCTTAACATCACCTGACTCACAGCATTTTCCTTGAAAAATACTTATTATTTTTGGCTTAGCCTACTTTGGTTTTCAAGGTATCTAAGAATTGCTTAGTAAATAATGCCTAGGCAAACGCAAATATTTACAAAAAATATTTGAAGGACCCATATCATTTGAGCCATTTAGTTGACTGCAAACTAGTTAATTCCTTAGCAACTAGCACTTTGTGGGGGGAGGGGGGATAATCCACATCTAAACCCTTATCCAAAAGTAGTTTACCCCCCTTACCCAGCCCATCGCTAATACATTTTTTTTTTATAAACATCACTATAGGACAGTATGAATGTTGTAGCTATTTTTAAAAATTACTGGTAAAAATCCTTTCAGTGCCAGGGACACGCCCACGCAAAAAATAAAAAAATAATGAAGATCAACGACGAAAAGCGGGCTTCATGAATGTTCCGGGGAACCCGAGAGAAGTGAGCAAAGCACAGCCCAGCGGTTATGTGTTTGGTCTCCAAACCAAAAAGATACGCGATTCAAGCTTCTTACTGCCCTTTTCGACAGCGTTGCCAGATTGGGGGAAAATGTTTGTAGAATTTTGGCCAAAATGTCTGCAAATTGCACAAAAAAATCTGTAGATATACAATAATGAGAATTTCCCCATTCTCGTACGGTTTAACTTCTTTTGCTATGCATAATTATTATAAAAAAAATATAAGAAAAACACTTTCATCACCACTTTTCTCGGAGTCTCAACAAGTAATGATGGTTGCGAGCATACCTTTACATGAATCTTGAACTTAAAAGTTAACACTGAAATTAACTTTTCTTAACCTTCCAGTTCCAACAACCAGTTGGAGCATACTTTAAATCTTTATCATCACTAGACGTTCATCACTCTTGTACAGGTGCGGGGGGGGGGGGGGGCACACCTGTAAGTTAAAATGGAAGCCGCAGACGAGAAAGTAATAAAAAAATCTTTAGACTTGAATTTTAAATTTTTTAAATTTTTGAATGAATTTTAGTAAAAAAATCTTTTTATCTGGAAAATTCGTGAAAATCTGCAGATATACAGACTTATCTGCGGATCTGGCAGCACTGTTCTTTGTAGCCCGCCCTGGTACTGAAAGGATTAATATAAAACATGCTACTGTACCATAAATCCATCGTATGTCCATGACCCAAACTTCATGAAACACTTTTGCTGATCGAATGGAAAATATTCCACGTCGATTTCACAGGAGCTTTTAAAGATGGCGGGTGGTTTCCAAACGACTGTGCCATCATGATTCAGCACTGCCTTGGTCATGGTGGTCACCACGTAGCTCCCGTCAGCACTGAAAAAAATAAAAATAAAACGCACGAAATGCTGAGTAAATTTACAGGGTGTATATCACAAACAACAGACGATGTACGAAATATAAATTTGCAGCAACAAGCAGGTGGTGCGCCACCGTGGCAGCACAAGTTAACGTCTGCATGATGGATCATGAACAAATGCGTTATCTACTCTACAAGGATTGAACCACATCGTGAAAAAATTGTATCTCGAGTCGACTTTTAATTTAATTTTAAACGCAAAATTGGATTGCTACTTTTCAGAGTTTGTACATGTACGCTCTGAAAAGTCCCTCTCCAATTTTACGTTTAAAATTAAATTAATTGTTAGTCGACTCGAGATACAATTTTTTTTTACGATGTGGTTTAATCCTGTAGTCGAGGAGTAGAGGCTGCATTCATGATCTAACAGACGTTAATTTGTGCTACACAGTGCCACACCTTGAGCCCCCTTAGACCTAAAATTAAGAGGAAAATTTTCCAAAATTTTGAAAATTGGCTTTTTAAAATTTTCAAACGCACTCAAATTAGTAAATGTGACTACAAGGAACTTGAAGTAACTCCCTCTTTACACCCCTTAGTAAATTTAAATTTAAATTTGTAATGACCGCACTACTTAAACCGTTACTAACATTTTTCAAAGAATAGAACCATCAAAAACTTTTGAAAAAATACTTACTTGTTGTAGAGGACGATGTCCGGGAGCCATAAGAGCTCAGAAGGAACATACAGCTCCATGACACCCCCGTATTCTTCTGGATCCCACTGCAATTTGTAGTCGTGCCAAACCTAAAACAAATAAATGAATGCAAACCAAGTTCAAATAATTTGTTGTTCCTTTATGAAATGCAGTATACATTTATATACGCGAAATGCGAAATAAAACTTATTTCCTTCTCACACAAAAAAAAAATTAATTCAGAGGCTTCAGAACGGGAAACTCGAACAATCATTGAAAGCTTAGTGATGTCATAACGACCGAACACAAACTCGTATACGATTCCCCATTCGTACGAAATTCTGGCGTCGTTCCTATGGGACAGGAAATAAGCTACAATGCTTCTGAGATCCACGCAGTGCGCAGAATTGGTAACTCATGCAATGCAAAAGGCTTGTTCCAATTCCCACGTTCGTGTTATTCACGGGTTAGATCAGGGGGTATAGCAACTCTTACAGTAGCAATGGTCGCGGCGTAACGTCGCAGAAGGGTTAGTGGTATTTATGGAGTTTACGCGAACCACGATAAAGCCATCAATTTCGGTACGTACCGACCTAAATCTTCATCCTCTTCTCATTTCACGTTACAAAAATGGGGGGAAATGTTTTTTTGGTTATGAAAACACGTTTTGTAGCTCTCCAAACACGTTTTTTAACCACGTAACACGGTGGGCCCGGACGTGTAAAGCGGCGGCCATGTTCCGGGATTCAAAGTAGCACGAAAAGTTGGCATCGCGAAAACGGAAGGCAATGTTCCGAACTATGCTGTCTGCGTTTTTGTTGTTATTTTTTTTAGGTTAGGTTAGGTAGGTTAGGTTAGGTAGGTTAGGTTAGGTTAGGTAGGTTAGGTTAGGTTAGGTAATTTTCGTCTGCTTTCATTGCGATGCAAATCAGGTTTTCTCGTTACTCTTTTCTCCTGCAGTATGGCCGGCACTTCACCACGATCGTAACTATCGTTTTACGTGTTTTCAATGTTTTTTTTTTACACTTTAAAACACGTTCTCCCCCCCCCCCCACAGGTTTTTTTAATGTGATTTGGCAAGAGGATGATGATATGCGTCGATTAGTAAAAAAAATTCAGTGATTTGGAGTGGTTCGCTTAAACTCCATATTACCGGGTTAGTTACTACTTACTAGCGCGTCGCTTGACAAGGACTGCAGAAAAACAGGCAACATGGCGGCAGAAATCGCAGCTTAAGCCGGTCCACGTTGGTGTTCAAAGAGGCCGGCAAATGAACATTGCGCTGTCAGTCCTGCCTAAACAATTCGTAGTATTTTCACAAACCGCATAATACGGCAAATGTTAGCTAACACATTGCACCTTCACGAAATTCGCTCCCCCTCGCTCTCCATATTGTTGTTTGCCGGCCATTTTTAAGCGTAATTGCAACGTATGGTGGTTTATTGTGACACACAAAACTTTTATGAGACCGGAACAAGATGGGCCACTGGCGTGGGCGCACTTTACCATAATATCGTCGTTGGGTGTAGTGTCACCTTATCTGTTGTTGGAAAGCCAAAGTTTCGGTTTCATGAAAGGAGTGTGTGAGTAGAAAACAAATTGGTGTTTGTTCCAATAATACACCGTAATAACAACACGCGTTTCCTCCTGTTCCCCCCCCCCACCACTGTTTGTCCCTGTATCCCGCTTGTGCCCCTAGTTGGTGATGACGTCACTAAATAACGCAATTGATTGTTGCCTTCCGTATGCTCCTCCTGTAACGAAGTTGAGTATATTGTTCTAAGGGTGAGATTACGTAAAGCACATCGTAAGTTTGCAGAACTTAAAATAGGCCGAACAGTGTTCATATTAAATAAAACAAAAACGTTTCGGAAAAGTTCACCTTACATCATCAGGTTTGCTGAAACTACAATTTCACAGTATAAACCAAGTCTAACAATCCACAAATGGAAACACGCTCGCAACAAACAACCCTTAAAATAAACGCTAAAAACCTCACACATTTCCACTCAAAAGAGGCAAAATGGGAGGTGGAAAACAAACCCGGGAAAGACGGGGGTTTGTTTTCCACCTCCTATATTTTGCCACTTTTGAGTGGAATTGTGTGAGGTTTTTAGTGTTTATTTTAAGGATTGTTTGTTGCGACCGTGTTGCCATTTGTGGAATGTTTCACTTGGTTTATAGAGCAGTGACATTTGCCGCCAATATTGGCACCAGTATGAGTTTTGGAGGGCATAACTACAAGGTGCACTACATAAAAATGGAGGGAAAACAACGGAAGAGCGGATTTCTTAGGCTTAAAATAACGTTGTTTTCTCCAACAACAAAAATCGCGCGTTTTAGGTCTAAGAAATCACTCTTAACAGCATCGGCTTCAGTATGGCGCCCTTCTGTTTCTCTCTGCAGTGCCCCTTGCAGCTAACTCATTAAGGCTCCAGCATAGAGTTATATACAATAATACTACGTCATGTACACCATGAAATTGCAGTTTTAGGAAACCTGGTGTAAAACCTGATAGTTTTTGGAGAGATGAACTTTTCCGAAACTTTGTTGTTTTATTTATGTGCACTGTTCAGCTTATTTTTCTACAAATTTCACGGGCTCTCGTCGTGAATACTGCTTGTTTGTGTTGCAAACTCTTATACGGTCAGTATTGTTCACTGTGAATTGTGAGGAAGGAATGGATGAGGGTAGAGGAAGATCGGAGGTTCTCCGTTGATAGTATATAAACGTAGATAGGGATGTAGTTTATCATAATCACGTAAGTACATAAAAATTCCTGCGTAGACCATATACCAAAAATATTGTCAGCATTGACAATTGTACACTAGGCTGAAGTACCACGGCGCCAGACTTTCGTGCGGACTTTTGTGTAACCGAAGTGCGTTATTTACTTCGGTGCAAACTTTGTTCATCATATTGACTTTTCTAAATCAGTCTATACGTTTTAACCATATTTTATTCTTTTTATTAACGTCCCTGTATATGCAGGCGAAATTCATGGCAAAAGCAACAAAACTTAGCAAGAATATACCGTCGTAAAAAGTTACGGAAAAGCAGCTAAACAACTCGTATTGATATAAAGAGGTACGGATTGATATGTTTATTGTATAGCCTATACTACACTCATATAACGTCACTTTCTTCTGTTTTTTATAACAATAAAATTCGGGATATAAACTTTTAATTTATTGCCGGACCGTATCTTTTCCTTTGCCCCAACACGTAGAAGATGAAAATATAAAAAATATAAAATTTGGCAATCATTCCTTTTCCGTGTTGTTGTTGCTGTCGTTGTTGAATTCCTACTTTTCGCACCAGTACAGTCACAAGATTACAAAACCATCCATCCTTTGCTTTACGTATTGAAGAAAATCGTTCAAGTGAGAAGAAAAAAAACTACGGCCACTCGCCTCCCCCTCACACCCCCCTCCCTTCCGCCCCACCTTAAACGCGAGAGGGGGGGGGGGAAGGCTTCGGAGATAAATCAAACCCCGAAGCGAAATTGAGAACGGTGTTGCGTATAGTAGCGCTGTTGGTCACGACTGCGAAAAAGTTCTGGTAGCGGTGGTGGGGAAGGGGGAGGACGTTTGTCTCGGCCGTAACTGGTTAGCCCTCACCAAAAACAGGATATCCCTGAAACCTGCGAATGGAAAATTAGGGCGGGTTTACACCAAGGCAATTTTCTCGCTTACTAGCTTTTGCTGGGTTAATATTAAATCTGCTGGTTGCTTCTCGCCTTTGCTGGAGAACGCGGCTTTCAAGTTTTCTAAACGTAGTAACCATGGCAACAACGCGGACGCAGATCTTCTCCTCGTGACTCGCGACACGAAATACGATGCGTCCAACATGACAGGGTCGATTTATGCGAACAGGAAAATAATTTTTACTACAGCACAAGACGACTGACTGATTTATGAATGCCGGCATTCGATGGTTTGTCTTCGATTCGATAACCCCGAAATGGACGCCATGTTGGATTTTGAATTCTCGCTGCAAACAGCTATTTTATTCTACCGTCGTCCAATCACTGCTAGAAGCTGTTCTTTGTACGCTTTGCACGAGAATAGCAAACTTTGGAAATAGTGTGAAATGACGACAATCTTGTAACAATGTTTAAAATTACTGCTGCGTTCTGTCCTTTATCCGTGTTATTATTTGTAATACATTTAATTTGTTGTCTATTACCGAATTCGTTTGGTAGAAACGGGAAACTAATTGCAAGTAAATAACGATTGACTATACCACACGTACTCGTGGCTGTTTGCTGTGACGTGCATATCACGTGACTGGGCTAGTCCAATCAGACGGCCAAACAGCCGTTGTTCTCGTTCGTCATTGGCTAACTCATGGTGACGTCACGGCAAACAGCCATTGCGCATGGTTTAGCGGCGAGCGAGAAGGTCTCATTACGTAAACACGCCCGTACTATACGTAGCGTAGACGATTTTACACAATTTTTAACGCTTTTTTTTCTGTTGTCACCATTGTTTTCTGTATTTTGTGGGTCACTAAATAGTGATGATTGCTACATCTCACAAAACGAGCAAACACGTTTTAATATTTCCTTGTGATACCAATGGTTGCTTTTTGGGAAGATTTTTTTCTTCACAAATCTCGCCATGCATGTGTTGGATTCCTGGAGCAATTAGGAATTTTGTTTCGGGACAGGGAAACAAAAAAGAAAAATGAATTCAAAATACGATCCCTGAATTCATCGAAGGGGTTAAAAGAGGAAGGGGGAGGGGACATTTTAAGTCCCTGAGAGCCTATAAAAGAACCCATTTCAGCAATTTAGTGTCTTAGAAAATCCTGAAATTTAATAAAGGCCAAATTTCAGGACTTTTTCAATTGCAACAATTGCTATATTTTCTGCTTTAGTCAATTTTGCTCTTTAAAGCCCTGCGCATACCACTGCGTTAGGTCTAAGGATGCTGGTTCAGTTCTGCGCGGTGGACGAAATGTTATTTTCAATAGATTGGATAGGATCGAGGACATCGTGAAGTAAAGGAGGGTACGAAAGGAAGGGCACAACAACACAGCGGTTATTTGCGTGACGTGACCCGTCGAACACTATACAGTAAATTGAATCGGTTAAGACTTCGATACTCCTCGTTCATTCTTTAGACATATTCCTAGGTGAACTGTTCGTGAAGCAAAAATCTCGAATATTACATGATATTAACCTAATTGTTGCGTATGTCGTGTGCAAACATGGCAACACCTTGCGTCACAATTGTGCTTGTCGTAAGCGAATAGCCCCTAGTGTGCCTCTTTCGTCGGAATCCAGAATAGGAGCGAGCCTGGTTACCAGTAGCGCTAACTAGATTACACCATTTGTCGAGCGAAAAAACATGGCCGCCGTGCCTGACAGTTGCGCAACGGATGTTCTGGAAAACAAGCCGAGAACCAAAGGTCACCATTTATCTAAACCAGCGTCGACAACTTGCTCGCCCGTCTTTATTCCCTCCCCCCTCCCCTCGCTCAATCGTTGGCCTCTGAGGCGACACCCAGGGGCCATTTTTCGTTTGATGACACTTCAAACTACTGGCCATGATGAACGCTACAAGCGGAGAAAATGATTACGTGGATTACTTCCCCCCGTGTTCCATTCTGTATAACGATTCATTTTGATAAGGATGTTTAGATCGTGATGGGCTGAATGTGAGTGGAGCCTTACAATAAACGAAAATGTACGACAGGTCCACATAATCGCCGATGAAGGGCGGAAGCAGTTATACAGTATTGTTACTTGCTCGTAAGCCGGACATCGTCGCTACGTTGCAGCAAGCTTCCTAAAGGTGATGCAGAAAAACCGGTGATGTACCAGTAAGATTTTCTAAACTCCTTGATAGATTGCAAGGGGGTTGAATGAGGGCGAATGACAGTCTAGAAATCAAACCGGGTGGACACTGACTTCCCTCGTAACACTTAGAAATATCAGTTTAATTTTCGAATCACAGAGGGTTCTTTGTCAGTATATGCAGAATAAAAGCACGGCAACAGGTTATAAAAAAAAAGGCCAAACCAAGCAGCGCTACGGAAAAAAGGGAACGACATTTCGAAAAACATCAATTTTCGCAATCGAATTAATTTGTGAGACAATGGTATACGAAATAAAATCACGTCCTGACAGGCAAATGGCCCACAAGTGCATAAAAACATCAAACGCATTTTAATTTTCGGTCATGTTTGCTGATCTTGGTCACCTAAAAACGAACATAGAATACAACATGAGTAATGGTAGACTTACAATACACAAACAATATGAAATGGTGTTGCACATAAAATAAAAATCAGCAATTACATAAAAAAAAAAAAAAGAGTTTGAGAGCTTACATATAAAGAGCTCACTGGTGATCCACCACCTTGGAATGATCAGGTAGATGACCAGTGACCTTACACATTGTTGACAAGTAACGTTTTAAACCATCCCTGCCATTTTTTCATTTCAGGAAAGTTTTTAACCTGGTTCATCACACTTTACTGAAATGGAAAAATGGCAAGGGCGGTTTAAAACGCTACCTGTCAACAATGTGTAAGGTCAGTGGTCGTCTATACCTGATCATTCCAAGGTGGTGGATCACCAGTGAGCTGTCTATGCTTCAAGCTCCATTTTTTTTAATGTAATTGTTGATTTTTATTGTTAAGTACGACACCATTTCGTATTGTTTGTGTATTGTAAGTCTACCATTACTCGTATTGTATGCTATGTTCGTTTTTAAGTGACGAAGGTCAGCAAATACGACCGAAAATTAAATTGCATTTGATGTTTTTATGCACTTGTGGGCCATTTGCCTGTCAGGACGTGATTTACAAATGTACAAGTTTAAAACATGGCAAAGGCCACTGACGTCCACATCCTAAGTTTAAAAGCACAACTGCAGTAATTAAAAAAGTCAAAATCCACCAATTACTCCTCTCAGAAGTGGCAGTAACGGTAGCCGAACTGGGCAGTAACTGGGTTATGCTTTTCGGCCACTGTTTCGTCCTCTTCCTAGAGGAGTAATTGGCGGTTTCTGATTTTTTAAATTACTGCAGTTGTGCTTTTAAACATAGGATGAGTTAGCGGCCTTTACCTTTTTTTTAAATTTGTACATTTATAAACCTGAAGTCTAAAAATTGATAGTCTTCGAAACATCGTTCGCCTTTTTTCTGTAGCACTGCTTGGTTTGCCATTTTTATAATATTATTCTTCGTCAGAATTCTAAGAAGGCCACATATGGCATATTATCGGACATTATGTTTTTTAATGTGCGTATGGTACCTTTTAGTATTCTGATTAAGAAGCTGGTGTGATTCGAAAATTAAATTGCTGATTCTAAATATTATCAGGGAAGCCAGCGTCTATTCCTTGACGGATAAATACAGATATAAACCTATTTACGTTTCCTTTTGGACTTAAATGTATGACTGCCAGAGCGTGGAATTGAATCCACAACCTTTGAAACCAAAGGCAGAAGTTCTACCACTAAGCCTTACTGACACGGCCAAAGAAATGTAGCATTACACATACACATTCAAACGACACGGTATACTCCTACCACTCCTTAAACAAAGAAAATCTCAAGGTAATAACTACCAGCCATAAACCTCTAGGAAACCCCACAAGAGATATTTCAAACTACACCTTATCCTCCAATCACTCACTGGAACAAAGAACATCTCTAGGTACCAACAGCCATTGTTCTCTAGGCAACCCCACAAGAGGTATTTCAAACTAAAGCTTATCCTCCAATTACTCATTGGAACAAAGAAAATCTCAAGGTACCACCAGCCATAATCCTCTAGGCAACTCCAAAAGATTATATTTAAAACTACACCTTATTCTCCAATCACTCATTGGAACAAAGAACATCTCAAGATACCATCAGCCATAATCCTCTAGGCCACCCCACAAGAGGTATTTCAAACTACACCTTATCCTTCAATCACTCATTGGAAAAAGAACATCTCAGGGTACCATCGGCCATAATCCTCTAAGAAACCCCACAAGAGGTATTTCAAACGACACCTTATCCTCCAATCACTCATTGGATTTAAGAATATCTCAAGGTACCACCAGCCTTAATCCTCTAGAGGTATTTCAAGCGGGCACAAGAGGTATTTCAAGCAACAAAGAATATCTCAAGGTACCATCAGCCTTAATCTTCTTGTGGTATTTTAATCCCCACAAGAGGTATTTCACGCGAAAACCTATCTCCAATCACTCACTGCAACAAAGAACATCTCAAGGTGCCGTCGGCTATATTCCTCTACGTGGTACATGATGTTCATTCCACGATTAAAAAGATTACGTGGTGAAATAAATGACACAAATCACTGCAAATAATATAAAGCTATATTGGAAATAATGCATCAGCAAAAACCATACACCGGAAATAACGTAGTACAGTAAGTCACCTTTATACACTTATTCAAGTGAGGCGAGCTGGATTCGAACTGGTAGACCATCAGTCCACCACCAGATCACTACCATACAACTCTTACCAATATAGCCACTTGACCACCGGCATAAAGATAACTCACTGAGATCGGTATTAAGACAACCGTGACCAGAACACTCTTCGACACCCTTCGACCGAAAGTACTCAGTCATAGCCAATGGTGAGGGAATAAGAAATCAAAATATACTCATAAGGGTCAATAAAGGAAAAATAAATATATATAAATCGCTGTAAATAATACAAAGGTAAATTGGAAAGTTACGTATAAATTCAATCCATAATCTTCTAGGCAAACGCAGAAGTGGCATTTCAAACGACACCTCATCCTTCAATCACTCCTTGGAACAAACAAAATTTCATAGAGTTGTGAGCCGTAACCGTCTAGGCGACCATTGTGGTATATCGAACGACATATTACTCCAATCGCTACGAACAACAACAAAAAAAAAAAACTCATGGTACCAAGAGAACCAAGGATACTCTTACATGTAGAAATAACAGTAGATGATCGTCTGGGTGAGATCGTTGGTACAATTTTTTTTTTATTTATTGGTTTCGCCTGTACCGATTTGTGTCCAGTGGTATTTCTGAATAATTATTTTGACTGTGTTTACCTCCTGCAGAAGCTTAAACGATTTTTAAGACAGCCTCAGGATTTCTTGTCCCAATCATTTCTAGGCTAAACCATCTTAAATCATGGAAGTTTTGAGGGAACGTTAAGGCGAAATTTAGAACATGTCAGTTCGTCTACCTCGAGGCCGCCTTCCAGGAGGACTCCTCTGAATTTAAGTCGAGGAACATTTCGGAATATTGGTCTTCCTCTTGTCCATCAACTGCTAGTCACCTAAATTCTTCTGCTAAGCCATCTTAAACCATGGAAGTTTCGAGGGAACATTAGGGCGAGATTTAGAACACAACAGTTTCTCCACATCGATGCCTCTTTACCATCACCTGCCATTCACCTAAATTATTCTGCTGTCTTGGCTAAGACATGTTAAATCATGGAAAATTTGAGAGAACGTTGAGGCGAAATTGAGAATATGACATTTCAGCCCCTTCAAGACTACCTTACAGGAGGACGCCTCGGAATTTGAGTCAGGAACGGTTCGGAAATTTGCCTCGGAATGGCCTACTATTCACCTAAGTTCTGCAGTCTTTTAGTAAAAAATTACTTAATTACCAAAACATTATAAGATTTCGTAAGCACCCAATTTCTTGTTGATTTGAGTTAAGTGACGTGACAGTAATGCACCAGTGGTTGTCATTTACTCGAAACAGCCGCTTCATTTCTACGCAAAACCAAGACATGTTAAATCATGGAAGATTTGAGAGAACGTTGAGGCGAAATTGAGAATACGACAGTTCCTCCACCTTGAGACTACCTTACAGGAGGACGCCTCGGAATTTGAGTCAGGAACGGTTCGGAAATTGGCCTCAAAATGGCCTACTGTTCACCTAAGTTCTGCTTTCTTTTTAGTAGAAAAATACTTGACTACCAAAACATTATAAGATTTCGTAAGCACACCATTTCGTGTTGATTTGAGTAAGTGACAGTAATGCACTAATCGTAGTTGTCATTTACTCGAAACAGCCGTTTCATTTCTACGCAAAACTTCGGGGTTGCACAAAACTTTAATCCCATCTCTACGACAGAAAATGAATTATTGCTTTATGCTGACTATTTGTTTTGAGTTCCATAACCAAACAAATGCAGCTTTGCCGCCAGGATTTCACGTGATTCATCGGTGACCGCGAGCCGAGGAGGTCAACGTGAAAGCTAATATTGACTTAAACTTTGAAAACAAAACAGTCCGTCTGTCTAAATTCATCGCTCTTTGAACCCAGTTGAAAGAGATCTGAAAATCTACTCGATTTCATTTTTTTTTCTAATCTTAGGACTGACGTTATTAATGAAATTTACGAAGGAATGCATTTCCTACATTGCACAATTTCAGTTATGTCGAACAATAAAATTGTCATCAATTTATTGACCTTGTAGTGTGTTCTAAACTGCCTAACCCGATATTGTTATTTGTCATCAGTTCTTATATTATATGTAACATCTAAATATCAGTACGTTATCATATCTATCGTCGCGGTATGACATTGATTTAGTGAAGAACTGGTTCGCCTTTTCTAATCCGAGTCACGTAAGCACGCAAGGGTAGTTTAAACTAAGAAATTGTACAGTTTCGCCCAGAATTGACATAGACCAACGAAATTCGGGTAGTAATTGGTGTTTTGAAATTCGGTAATTGAGGTCGTGTAACTATTTCACTGCATTAAAAATTATAATAAGAATCGAACCGGGCGTCCGCAGTAGTAGTAGTTGTTGTTGTTTTTGTTGCTGTTTGGACTCTTTGCCCTTACCTTGATTTCGAACCAATGAACCGATTTTCAAGTTTTTATAGCTTTAAAACTTGAAAATCGGTACATTGGTTCGGGATGAGCAACATTTGAGCCGCAAAGAGTGTGATCTTGGTCTAAAACGGAATAGTGGTTACCAGTTTCGCCAAATCCCGTTTTCCCGCATCCTGATACAACGAATCCTGTTACGGCGAATATTAAGGTCGGCCTAAAATTCGGCAAAAGGGGAATTCCCGTTTCGCTGAATCCTGTTATGCCAATTTCATCCAATTCGTAAAGAATTTTACATCACAGAAATTAAAGAAACGAATTGGGTACGAATTTGTGATTAGTTGTGCTTTCTGATATTACGTATTAAGCCGCAGCAGATGGCGCAGGACGAGAGAGGCACGCAATTAAAAAAAAAAAAAATGATTCGGCGAAATTTCCCTATTGCCGAAAATTAAACGGATTAAATTAAAATTCGACGGAATTGGATTCGGTGAACTGAGATTGGGCAAAACGGTGTACAAATTTTCGGCTCATTTCATTTATTTAATCTTTTTTTCGCCCAACAGGGTGCTCTAGGTCCAGTTCCTTTCAAAGTAACCTTTTCTGCCACTATGAAAAAACCTCCTCTTAACTGGCCAAGCCCCCAGTGACCTTTCAAAAAACCTTTCATCCGTTGGACTTTTATTTTTTATTTATTTTTGGCTTCTTGCGTATGGCGTAAGTAGTGTTTAATAAAAGCTTCGATAGTTTCCATTTCTTATTGTGTTGTTGTTTTGCGATGGGGGAAAGTCGTTTTTTTTTGTTTATTTGTACAAGGTGATCAACCTTATTGAAAGTTTTAAATTTCGGCCTGAAAAACAATGAGTCTATTTCAACGGACCTTTTTGAAAGATTTAACCTTCACCCTGTAAAACAATCAGTTCTTTTTGCCGTGCCTTGCTGACTGCTGAGTTTACCATATATGATGAAAAAAATAAGTTTATATCAGGTATGGGTCATTTCATTTTTTTGCCCCCCTCCTCCCCACCCGATTTTTCTATTATTTTTTTTCCCATAACAGTAGTATTACTAAACTGCAACTCTCTCCTTCTTTCACTTTCGCCAGCGTCATCCACCATGGGCCTGGTGTAATAGCAGGGCGCACCTTGTGTGAACGCACACGGTGCACCTTGCAGTTACATAAGCTGCTTCCAGGGCTGGATTAAACCTTGTAGAGGCCTGGTGCTTAAGTTTTAATGTGGCCCTATTCCCGCCCCCCCCCCCCCCCGTCCTGCAGAAAAATGATTTTTTTTTAAACAATAACTTTTTTTTTGTAAAAACAGCATAAATGATTTTTTTTTTTATTTAAGGCTGCTAAATATTAATTGATTCTCTGGACTGGCTAAAAAAATGAACGGGTGGGTTTTTTTAATTTTACTTTTATCCGAGATTTTTCAGATGCGTGCATGTTTTTTATTTTTTTATTTATCAAACAAAAAAAAACGTCAGTTACTTATATTTTGTTATGGAGTGTAATATAAATATTTTAATGCCTGGTGCAGCACGCAAATGTTGCACATTGACAAAAGTCTTTCTTCCCATCCAAGTTTTTACTTGTGACTAGCCTCGGAACAGCCCTTAGATTCGTTTCAAGGCGATCATGCGAATGGAGCAAAAAGCACATCTGGTCATCGGCTCCAGGAACAGATTGGTGAAAGAGTTGAGTCGTGATTGGAATTTTTTTTAGACAGTGTCGTCTAAAATGTTTCATGCGCTAAGAAAAAACGCTCCCGAGAACCACTTAATTAACTTTAAGCAGCCTAAAATAGTACCTGCTTTATTTTCCCGTGATCGTGAGGCCCCCTTGAGGCCTGTGGCCCGGGTGCTTCAGCACCCAAAGCACCCCCCTTAATCCGGTCCTGTGCTTGGCGTCCTGTCAACTTCCGTCTACACCGAGGCTACTCTATTGTTCCAGCCGGCTCCAACCTGTTAGCGGTTACGCAACGTAATGCCTCAGGCGACTTCTATAAATACGGGGGCCTGGACCGGGCACGGATACGGGGGCCTGGTGTGGGGCAGACGACTCGAAAGGTTGCCTCCCTGGACTCTGCTAGGATTAGACCAAGCTGCAACTTGTGTTTGATGCCTAATATGTGTTCTCAGTGCATAGTCCCCTAGCTATGCAGTATAAGGAGTGAATTGGGTTTAAGATTCTTCCTGGATTCAATCGTCTACTCCCTGAGTACGTCACACTAGCTGTAGCACCATTTTCCTCATTTTTCTTTTTTCGTGACTAAGTGCTTTGCTGTCATTTATAGTATGTAGAAAATTATAATTATTCACAAATTTAAAACCATAAATCAATCTTTGAGTTTTCGAACACCGTACTAAAAACCGACACAAAATCGGTTTCGGTTTCGGTTTTCAGTAAAAGCCGAAATTCGGTTTCGGTTACCAACTCTTCCCTATAGTATAACAATTCAACGCGCCTCATTCCAGCTTTTAACTTTCATGTCTAGCGCCGCAACCTCCGATTGGTTAGTGTTTACCCGCAACTAACCAATGACGAATGGAAAGGAACTGCGTTGCGACTGAAAAATGTTAGATAGCGACCACTTCCATAACGGAAGCATTAACAACTTGAGGAAAACCGGAAGAACCATCCCTAGGGAAAATCGTGGCGATTAAAGTAACAGGGTAAAAGTCGTCATGCAGTTTCTGGGCAATTGCTTTTTTTTTT
>JAHWFP010050428.1:41326-51425 GCA_023313725.1 Lithobius niger | reverse complement strand
GGGGGGGGGGGGGGGCTGTAACTAAAGACTGGTGTATTTCCGGACCCATGTTTATAGGACTTTTTCTTCTTATCTTTGACCACACAGCGGACCCTCAAAATATTTGACACCAATTTCCGAACACCCTGTATAATGAAACATTTGTGGTCGTAAAATGTACCCATTAGGCTATACTGCAACCTTCGACGATAACCGTTTACACTCGACGCTAAACAAGTGAAGCAGCATCAGGAACGTACACAGGCTCCGGAGAGGTCAAGAGCAACTTAATTTTGTCTGAGGACCCTCCCTTTTGGATGTTTAACCGTTTCTGCCCCTCTTTACACCATTCTCTTAACAATTATGGTACCTTTTTTTGGCCTTTTTTGGCCCTTTTTTTCAGAAAAAGGTCACGTTGCCATGCTGGCAGTGTCTAACGCCCCCTCCGCCCCCGTCCCGTGTGTGCACGTGCCTGAGCAGCATGCCCTCTTTAAATATTTGATTGGAAAATGTAACAAGCCTTGAAGTTTGTTTGTGCTGAAACACTGTGTATAGTGATGACACAAAGGTCGCACATCGATGTACCAAACTTTGAATTATGTCTTAAAACGTGACTATTGAACTTAATAACTCTCGTAGATTACATGCGTTTTCCACACATAATGGCGTCGACTTCTAACCGGAAAGACATGTCAGAAATCGTCAACTTCCGTGTCTGTTTCTGCAGTTAATGTAAAAGTCCTACTTACATGATGGGTGAGGGGGAGGGGTTGAGGCTTAATGGCGCGTCGACAGCTAGGGGGCCGCAACCGGTGAACAATCACGTAACTTTTCCTTCATGCATCGGAGCAATGCAAACATTGCACTATTATTATTTCAGAATTAATAAGATATGCCATGCTCTGCAGCTGGTTTAATAAAATACTCCTTAGACTTAGAAGCAACGAATTTGCACAACAAATTATTTTGTACCGAGACGAGTAGAAAATAGAACTGGCAAAATGTAACTTGTAAATAAATACAAAATGCTGTCAATTACACAGCTTATTTTCCCTTTCTTTTACAGATTAGAGCTTATTGAAGTCGTTTGTGGCGTGGTGTATGATTTTGCTTTAAGACCGAACTTCTTGAAACGTGCTCAGTGTTTGTAATTATTTCAGACACTATCATAAACAGGGTAGACGTTCTACCTGGAAAACCGGGAAAATTGAGGGAATTTATAAGTCAGGGAAAAATCAGGGAATTTGAAAAATATTTACCGAAAATCATAGAATTTGAACTTTTCCGGAAATTCTTTCACCTACAGAAAATAGTTAATTAACTCGGTTTTAATTTTTCATGTCTAAAACCTTCACTTTATTTCAGTTAAAACTTCATTCCCTTTTTGTTTCATTTCTGATACAGGGAAAACTCCTTAGTCCATAATAATTTGAGACGCGTTACGTGTTAAGTGAGTTTTTAGTTTTGTTCAGATTGTGGCCTTTTCCTGTTCTTTTACCAATACTAGTTAGGGAAAATGCTATTTTTAATTTAGCCAAGCGATAAGATATAGTTATTGCGATTTTAGTGAAATGTGAAAAAAAAAATTATTTAGTCCTGTGCTGGCACCTTCCTTCGACCAAAAAAAAAGTGTTAATATTGATCTAGAAAACCTGAAAAAAATCAGAGAATTTCACCATGGGCTTCTGAACGCCACCCTTGATAAACCAGTCAAGATGGTCTTCAGCGCAGCAAATAGTCAATACTTATCCCAACCATCTACTAAGGAAAATGAGTAGATTTTCCTTAGTCACTTTTACTGTCTTGAAAATAAGGATGAAGGAGGTCTTTCATTGTGTCTTTCCAACATGGCCGTGTTGTTGGCTGCAGCAGAGTGTTGCTGCTTGTCGTTTTAGTTTTGCGTGTTTTTATTGTGATCAAGGTCCGCATATTAGAACTGAAAATGTATATTTGCTCGTTTTTACATGTTGTTGTGGGATTTGTGCCAGTCAGTGGGCATCTTGGAACAGTACTTTATATTCACCTTTAGCACCACTCACACTTGAGTGGATTTCTATATTTTTTATATTATTTATTTCTGTTATAGTTTTTATTTTTATTTTTTAAATGTATATGATATTTACAACTTGGACATAACGTGTTAATATATAAATTGAACAGCTTTATGCAGTGTATTGTATTGACAAGTCTTAGTGTTACTAAATCGTTTGCTATTTGGATTGTATCTGCACATACAGACTCATTAAGTCTCGTGCTATGTGTTTAATAAAGTATTATTATTATTAATATTATTATTATTATTTTACCAAGCGTTAACAGCCTGAGTGGGTCGCGTGTCGTTGGTCCGAAAGTGGGAAGTCGTCGTTCGGTATGCACACCCTAAGAATCGTCGGTGCTTTTGCCATCGGATTCCAACATCATATTAATTTGTGCTTGCTT
Organism: Lithobius niger; assembly: GCA_023313725.1. Taxonomy (NCBI): domain Eukaryota; kingdom Metazoa; phylum Arthropoda; class Chilopoda; order Lithobiomorpha; family Lithobiidae; genus Lithobius; species Lithobius niger. Next base: position 49,007 of record JAHWFP010050428.1, on the reverse strand, counting down.
TGATTTTCGTTTGCTTAATGCACGCAGATAGAAGCAAGAAAATTTTAATGAACCGTTGTAATTTATTTATTCCACAACGGAATTGAGTCATTGTGAACTAAACGTAATAATTTGTGCAGAGACTACAAATTATTAATACTTATGATAAAGTTATAGATGACAAATTATTAATAATATTGCGAAAGAATTGCATACGACGAAATTTATTAAAACGTGATAAAATTATCTAAGTCAAACTGAGTAATGATTTTTGTTCTAAAATAATTCATAATTAGCTGACATGAGACATTCATTTACAATTAGCTGACATGAGACGCCGGAAGAACCACGACATCAAGCGGTGATTGCCGACAACTTAATTACAAAAGAGCATTCAACCAAAAGGAGCGAAATACGCAACCCTAAACGTGAGTAGAACATTTAAAAAAAAAAGGATCAAAACCAGGATTTCGAGGATTTGCTGAAACTGACAAGTGCGCAGGCCGAGCGTAATTTCTGCGGACCTTCTCTTTTTCGACAGGGCACCTATGCAACACACCAGGGATCATCCTTGGAAACCGAGTTTGCAGAGTTCGCATCTAGATTGCCGGCGGAATTTTTTCTCGGCTAGTCTTCCCAATTTGGTAAGCCCTACAGGCTAAAACTGTAAACATGGATACTGTATCTGGCTTTTCCAGAATGCTTGATAAGAACCCCCTTCATACATTTCTTAATCGGCCCTTTTGACTTCGATAAATACTGGCTTTTGTCTTTAAAAGTCCGATGTTAGTGTTTCATCATTCCCTTCCCACGATTCGTGAGTGGTAAATCCTGACATCATAATTTAGGCAACGAATGATACTTGTCAAAGATTAAAAAAATTATAATGCTAGCACAGATTGCTAATGAGCCAAGGTGAAATACTCCAGGTAATTAGGGTCTTTCGTGTGTCTGTGGGGATGGGGGGGGGGGGATTGAGGCTTAATGGCGAGTTGACAGCTAGGTCATTACCGCCAACTTCGTTTAAAGTGTGTGTCTGTATATGTGTGTTTGTGTGTGTTCCCGTTTTAAATAACGATGTGGTTGAAAATTTTGTTTTATTTGAAAATGACGTTTTGGTTAGAATTTATAATCTGTTTCGGACTAACCGACGAAGTTTCGAGGAGCCCACCAAAAAAGAAAAATAACTCAGTCCCAACGTGCATCTCGAACGTTGTGAGGGGACAACATGCACAAGCAGTCCAGTGGTACCAGTAGTAGGCTGCTAGCCAAGCAAACGTCTGATCGAATCCCACGACTGATTAAGATACCTACCTAGGGGACTAAACTATTTTGAAAATTAGGTATTTATTGCGGAAAAGACAGTTCATAGATGTAATTCACACACGAACTATATTTGGAACTATTCAGTTTTTCGTAGTTTGCGGGCCAGGGTACGGCACTACCTGGACAACACAAAAGTCATCCTATGACTCATCAGAAGGCTGATCTTTCAAAACTTCACAAAACTGTAGATTCAAAGCAGAAATCGAACTCAAGAGCTTCTTGTGACGCCAGTTCCATATGTTTTGAGACACGTCATTGTTTACGATATTTCTGCAGCAATTCTGGCTATGCCGAGTTACTGTGATATTCAGTACCGGGACCCGCTAGTGACATTTGGGTATAAAGCATTGTCAACATCTGAAACACCTGCACGTATAGGCAAGGATGTATACTCAAATGTCCTTTGCGGGTCTCGGTACTGAATATCACAGTAACTTGGCCGAGCCCGAATTGCTGCAGAAATATCATAAACAATAACGTGACTAAAAAACATACGTAACTGGCGTCACAAGAAGCTCGGAGAAGGATTTATGCATTGGATCTATAGTCTTGTATTGTATTGTATTGTATTGTATTGTATTGTATTGTATTGTATTGTATTGTATTGTAAAGAAAACTAACATTTCCGTGGATGTGCTTGACAGCTGCTGACAGCTGGCCAGAATTTAGTTATAAATGTCATGAAACTCAACATTGAGCTTGTGCATGACAGTCATACATTTCCATTAACATTAACAACTGGAAAAAAATAAGCACACACTGTGCGATAAAAGACATTTGTAGTATTTACAATAAAAACTGTATATCAAGCTAAAAAATAGAATGGGTCTAAGGAACCCCAGTTGTAGAGTTTTACAATTTATGAAATGCAAAGGTTTCATGAAAAGAACAGGGCAAACCAATTTTAAATTCTGCCTAAAAACCAGCCGGAACAAGCATTTACCAAATGTGATGGGAGAGAGTTTCTTACTGAAACTCACTCGCACTGTGAAGAAAAACTTCCTAAAGTCCAATGTAGCTTTTCAATTTTTAACCTCTCGTTTTGACCTCTCGTTTCACCATTGTCACGTGAGGAGAGGGGGGAGGGGAGGTAAGTGCCAAGTTCGGTATGTCAATTAGTTTGGTGTGGGTTACGGACTTGAACGATTTGTACATCGATTACGATGTCGCCGTCACTGTTATTTTTTTGTCTAATCTTCCAGAACTTCAAGTAATTGCAAACATCTGAATAACTTGGAACTAAATCGTAGCTGGTCCTTAAGCATTATGTCGTTATCATTAATGAATATCAACATGTTCTGCCTATTAATTTTTTCCATCATCTTATACAGGGAATGGTTGTAGGGCAACTTGGCGATAGTTGGAAGAGCTTGAGTCATTACTCTTTTAAAATTCGGTTTTACTCTGGCGGTTTTCCAGAAGCTCACTATCGGCAAATGACCTAGAAAAGATATAGTAGGCCAAGGGAGCACAAATGTCGTTGTCAATATCTTTGTAGAATTTCGCAGCGTGACACCATCAGGCTTCGTAGCCCTAATTGCCTTAAAAGAGTTTAAAAGACATTAGTGAATGGAAAGTTAGTTTCCTTGTTAGGTAAGTTGGTTTACCCATCAGGAAGTGGAGGACGGTACAATGCCGTTGACAGCAATACAGTTATTAGTAAAAATAGCATTAAAGGTATTAGTTTTAATGAGATCGTCTGACAAAAAAAAAATGTCTCCCACCTGAAGACGGGGGATTCACTGCATGCTTCCCAGTTTAGTTTTCGTAAATTTATAAAGGGCAATTAGGTTACCCTTTTTGGCAATTTCGCACTCGGCAGCTTCAGCTAAGGCAGTATATGCTTTACTTTAGCAGGACATGCTTTGCTATTGCTGCATTTCTGCATTTCTCAGTCGGGGTACTTATAGTAGCGTGCACAGACCTTTAAGAGGGCAGGAGCAACTTTTAGTAAATGGACAGTTGAGTGACATTTTACTGGGAACCTTTTATTTGTTGCTGTCTTTTAACCCTTTTCTTAGCCTTTTTTGCACTTTTCAGACTTTTTTAGGCCTTTATAGGCCCTTTCTCAGCCTCTGCCTCACCAGCAAATGTCAGCACAAAAAGCTAGTTTTTTTTTTTACACAAAAAGGGCTGTTTGAGAAAAGGGCAGGAGCAATGCTCCCTCCCCCCCCCCCCCCGCCTCCTTTCCTCGCCTGTGCACGCACCTGTATACTTGCGTGGAATGCGTCAACATTTCAATTTCTTACGACGTAGTTTTTGTAGGACACTGGGCACCTTCGAAGAAGCTGAGTAACTGGTTTTAGTCTGGTTTGAAATTAGACCATCAGTCATCCTTGCAAATAACAACTCCCAAACAGTGCTTACGCATCCTCATTCCGCAACAATGACTAATCCAAATCCAACACGAAATTTCGTAACCCATAAGAGTTTATTCGTCCAGTTTTAATGGTAAGGTTGGAACAATCTGTATACGAGAGGAGCAGACACCACGGCTTGATTGCTAGAAAAGAAATGTTGATCGAAAACCAAACTGTCACCATCAATTAGAATGATGTCAAGAATATTATTACCTCTAGGAGGTTTAGTGACCAACTGGCTTAAATCCACCCACATAACTTAATCTAAAAAAAAAAAATGAAAAGTAGTTTTTAGAGCAGCAGCAACTTAACGCTAGTTTTAAAATAGATGCACATTGAACTGGTCAGGCTTTCATCCGGGATATATCCAAGAATGACATTAATATTATAATTTACAAGGGCAAGATGCATTGTTTCGATGTCAGCATCGACACGTTTGCATTTACATCACGTTTAAATGCGACAAGAAGGTACCCCTACCACCTCTATCCTGCCTAATAACGTCAAATTTCGAATTGCCCATAAGCATACCATCAGAAACAAGTCTCCACTACGAATACAAGATCAAAATTCTAATCAAGATCAAAATCTAACTTTTTCACAAGGCTGAGTACATTTACGAAAACCAATCGAAAACCAATGCCTTTCGTGGGGGTGGGGGGAGGGGGAGAGGGAGGATTGAAGCTTAACGGTGCCTTGACTCCGATAGGTCATTAGCACCAGCCTCAGTCACAGTGCAGTGGTCCAGGAAACCCTTTCGTGGTCGTAACACTGGAAACGATTGGTGCAAAAGCTGAGGACCGTGCATATTCCATGTAAATTACATTACAGTCTAAAATAATTCGGAAATATAAAAAAGAGTAGCGAATTGCCCACAAGAGACAACGCTTGAGAGCGGTATGTGTATATTAATAATTAAAGACAGGAAAGCCAAAGGCTCACAAGAAATAACTAAATACAGATGAAAACCTATTTACGTTGCCTTTTGGACTTATATGTCAGAATGACTGAGCGGGGAATCGAACCCAGAACCTTCGAAACCGGTAGGACCTCGGCCTTTGGTTTCAAAGGCCCTGGGTTCGATTCCCCGCTCAGTCCGTCTGACATACAAGTCCAAAAGGCAACGTAAATAGGTTTGCATCTGTATTTAGTTGTCTATTAATAAATAATTAATATTAATTAATGCAAAATTTGAAACATACTATCAAAATGAATTTACAACATGTAACGAAATTTACCCCACCCTTAGCAGGAAAAAACATGGTAATGGAGCAAATTCAAACAAAATAAAAAAAGTTAGTTTATTTCGGTAAACGTAAAGCAGGTTTCGTAAACCAAATTTGTGTATTTTTTCATACTCTTCAGGGGTGAAACTTGTTTAGAAATACAACTTGTGCAGAAATAAATCTTCAAAGATTCTCACTGCATGCGTTATTCAACAGTGAGGGAAGTAAATGTATATGGTTGAAAGCTTTTCCCTTTGGAGTTTGGTCAGTGAAGCGCGCTAACTTCATCAAACGGAACAAAAGCAGACGGATTCCGTAAATACTGAAGCAGAGTTGATCTAAAAACGAAACATTTATGATTATTACATCTCGTTTCGTGCAGCAGAGTAACCGAAGCAAAATGTAAGCAGGAAAAACGACCAAAGACTTTAAGAGGCTTTTTTTGCATAATAGATTTAAACAAGAGACAAAAGGAAAAAAGAGACAGAGGAAAAAAAGTGAATAAAAACGAGAAGAGAGACAGAAAAAAACACACAAAAAGACAGAAAACTATTCGTCAGTCAGTTCAACGAGCATGAATATGGTAATTGAAAGGAAGAAACGGGAACAAAAAGAATGGAGAATAGAAAACGTTTGGAAAACGCGGTAGAGAAACGAAAAATAATAAAATGGGTGTATTGAGATGTTTTGGGTTTGGTTTCTACCGTAAGTGCAGTTTTTGTTTTTGACTAACATATTAGCTTCCTGATTCGCCAGTAAGGAAACCATAAAATATGTCTGAACCTAAAAAAATAAATAAATAAATAAACCTGATAAATTCCCAAAAAGGATTTGTAGTAGCGCCGAGAACTGGAAAGTTGGGAACTTCGTTTCATTTTGACCTCTAACAGCTGGTCACACGAAGGTGAAATCTGAGAAATTAGTTTAGAAAAATTGAATAAAATATAATAAAAAAAAATTTACAACTAAGCTTTTGAAGCTTTATAGCTTTTGGACTTAGACTACAAAAGTAAAAAAAAAAACTTATTTCAATTATACTGTATGCTTTTCAAAACTAAAGTCTGTGCCATATGCACAATATCTAGTAATAAGAGTATTCGCAGAACGAAATGAAGACATACCATAGCTTCCTAAATTTTAATTGTCTTTGTTCTTGGTGCTTGCCGCATGTCCTTCTTACAAACATCTACTGATTGATTTTGTTTTATTCAAGTTATTTAAGGACCATCCCGTCACACACTCGTAATCTAATGTGTGCTTAAACATACTTAAACCTAGCTTAAGCTATACATAGAGGAGACCATCACTCCAGATTTCACTGCTACACGTAACCGTCACTGCTTACCCTGTAACTAAGCATCACAGCTTCACAGAAGTTACAGTTATGACAAGAAGGGGGCAAACAACCGCCCGATGACTTTACAAAATACCAACGCCACACAAGGTTAGCATGACCGTTTCATTAGCCAGAGGTCCCGGGCTCGAATCCAACCTCAGCCACCCCCGGCATTTTCGGGAAGAGAAGGGCCTTGTGATATCTCGTGCTCATGTCGATTGTGGCATGGAAAAAGAACCTAGAAATTTCCGATGGGATTTATCTAGCAAAATTGCATCTCTCTTTTGGCGCCATGGCTACGACTGGGAGGGCGTCAAAAGCTAAGCTCCAATCGGCTCTAAGAACAATGACGTCATAGCCTCTCCATGGTGCGAGTTCACGCCGTTTCTCGTCGGGATAAGTGGCTTAAAAGTGGCACTTGTTTTTATTTTTTCATACGTTATATCAAGGCAAACGAGAATTTGTAAGTTTTTTAAGAGTTTTAAGAGTCAAAAATAGAAAAAAAAAACATTGGAAAAGTGAGGGTTTATATTATGAATTCCATTAACAGTAATTATTTGGGGGGGGGGGGTTAAGAACCATAAAACGCGAAAATGGAGTTACGTTTGTTTTAAGCCAAGGCCGACTAGAGTAGAAATTGCATGTCTATATCTACCCGACTCCGCACCAGTTCTGCGCGGGCTGGGAAGTTAACGTCACTTAGCGATGCTTTGATGAAATAATATTCTGGAGACATTGATTGAACTCACTTGGAGCTGAGAAGCGAAACTTGCAGCGTCTTTCCCTAACTTCCTTGGGGCAAGGATGGAATACGAAGATAGAGTTGAGACAGGGACACTCCCACTTCCTACGAACGTGCATGCATTTATCAGCTCCTGGTGTGACCACATCAAGAAACCTTAGCAACCATGGAAGAGTAACAACTGCATAGGCCCACGTCATGCCTTACTATTCTGTTGTTATTAAAGTAGGGTGCCTATTCACCGAATGACAATCTGCAGATCTACCGCTGTCTACCATTATTAACACTGGCGATAGCGAGTGCCAGATCTGCGATAGCCAGTGTTACTGAGGGTCGACCTAGGATCTCTGTGTTAAACTTTCAACTTTGAGAGCTTATAACTCCGTCAAAATTAAAAATTTTTAAACCAAATTTGGAATCTACCCTTGACTAGTCAAGGCCTGTCTACAGTCCAAAAATTGTGAAATTCAATCCAGTCAAACCCGAGATATAGAGAGGGGCCAAACAGACAACTACTTGTTCTTGGTCTTGTTCTTGTTCTTGTTCTTGGTCTTGTTCTTGGTCTTGTTCTTGATCTTGTTCTGTGGATGTACCTTTCGTCTGTCCTCTCTACAGGTCAAACTATTTGTCCTGTAAAGCTGGTTCTTAGCTCATTTTACAGGCATTGCTCCGTAGATGTCCCCTTTCTATATGGCCTTTTCTAATTGGTCAA
>JAHWFP010050428.1:0-41316 GCA_023313725.1 Lithobius niger | reverse complement strand
TGTCAAATTTGGCCAGTAAGACGCTGCTAAGCATTAGACCCTTACTACCCGGTGATCATGTTAATGACTTAGTAATGAAAATTGGAAATTAGCCAACAGCGAAAATCATACACTAGAAATAACGTAGTTCAGTAAGCCACCTTTATGCACTTACGTTAAATCGGAGTGGCATGACCCGGATTCGAACAGGCCACATTTCGCCCCCAGATCACTTGCATAGCGCCTTAATCTCTCCGTTGCACTACGATAAAACGTAAGTACATAAAGGTGGCTTACTGAACTACGTTATTTCTAGTGTACGATTTTCGCTGTTGGCTAATTTGCAATTTTCCTTAATATTATTTCCAGCGATTTATGTCTATTTATTAATGACTTCGTAACTCAAACAGAATGGGTGTACACGCTTACGCTTGTTGCAGGTTGTCTTGCTTGGAATGACTGCCATGTTACCAAACCAGAAAAAAAATGTCAACCTAAAGCAAAGTAGGAAACCCACACCCCCACTATCATTGAATCATCTCATGGGCTTTTATAGGACGATTTCGAACAGCTGTTCGTCAAAAACCGGGTAGTAAGGGTCTAATGCTTAGCAGCGTCTTACTGGCCAAATTTGACACCTAGACCCTTACAGTCAAAGCTTGTGCGTGTTCCTTACAGGTTTTGACTTTTAGACCCTTACTTTTAACTTTGTTAATTTAGTTCAATGTAGCACTTGATTTCAACAAGCGAAGGAATGCGCAAAGAAATTTCTTTTTACACAACAAACTAGCCACGTGCCTCCTTAATTACTGAATGTAAAGCTGGTGCGTCTACGTGCACCAGGGAACAAGCGGTCAGGTTAACGATATCACTGGCGCCCATCTAGCGGTTCAAAATCTCCGTTTCAAAACGGTCGATACATAGAAAAAAAACCGCCCCGAGTCGGTATGCCGAACTTTTCCGCTGGCTTTCTGGTGCACGTGGGCGCACCAACTTTACGCCCAATAATTAAGGAGGCACGTGGCTTGTTTGTTGTGCAAAAAGAAATATATTTGTGTGATCCTTCGCCTGTTGAAAGTAAGGGCTAGGCAGGACTAGATAGCGGCAAATGGCTACAGATGCTTCTGCTTGTGTCATTTGGTGGCAATCCCCCTTTAAGTCTTAAAGTAAACTCCTCTGATGTTTCAACCCGTCAAAACAACACTCCCTTTCACATAAAAATAAAGACAATTATGCACGACGAAGTGGTCGGTGAAATGGTATCCTCGAAATGCTTTTCAGTCGACGATGCATTTCAACGTTTCTGCACACGACTGCGGACGGAGCAACAGGCGTTCTTTGGCTTGGGTGCGGCACGGGCTGTCACGAACCTGACGTGTTATTTTACCTCGCCCGATCCTTATCTCAGTTGCGTGCCTGATAATAACAACCCTTGATAGGGGAAGGATCGTTTTTATTACTGCTCGATCGTTCCTTGTTGATCCCGCCCTAACCGCCCCCGTGGCTAATGAATTATTTGAATTATTTAGATGACGAGCGGAACCGTCCTAAAGAGTGGGAAAGGTAAAACGCTAGTTGATCACGGCATCGACTGCGGTAAATGACTCACACGATTGTCGGCGGATGGCGCCACTTGTAAATTTTTCGCGCTTAGGAGGACGAAGGCTGGTTAGCGCGACTCACAACGAGAATAACCTAAGGTAAACAAACTACGCTAATTAGCTAAGTAGGGGACACACGACAAATAATTTCATTTTTGCACCAACCGTTGCCATTCTTTATCTTAACACCATTTCTCATTATAAAACCACAGGGAAATGGGTGTAAAGTTATAAATAAAATTTTCAAAAGACGTAAAATGCTAGTCACAGACATGATCAGGGTAGATTAGTAGGTAGTGACATTTTTCTGAAAACGTGTTATAAAATAATATCTGATTTCACCAACGACACCAGAAGGCAGCACTTGTCAGGTGCACGTAGGAGGCTATACAACACGCCATGGCTGTTTGCTGTGGCGTGCACATCACGTGACTGGGCTAGTCCAATCAGACGGCCAAACAGCCGTTGTTCTCGTTCGTCATTGGCTAACTCATGGTGACGTCACAGCAAACAGCCGTTGCGCATGGTTTAAACTTGAAATAAAAGAAATGGCGGCAACGTTGCCACGGTAGCCATGGTAATAGCGACAATACCTGCGGAAATTGACGAAATACTCGTATGTCGGCAACATCCGAAGTTGAAGAACTTATTCTGAGTTCGATTCAAACTGTATATAGTTAGTTTCAATAAACGTAAACCACGGAAGAAGCTTCAGCCAGCCTGCACGGCCGATGAGCACGCTTCTCGGACGTTCTCGGAACACAAAACCATGCGTTATACTTAGCCTTATTTCGGCGTTTATCGATGCAACATCACATATTTACGCAAGATAGAAAACTGGATGATTGGGTCAGACTGCGTCATTAGACCTCTGGGTCACTGGAACGTGTGACTCAGTCTACAGTTTGTTCCACATTATGTTTTCAGAAAACTGACTGTATTACGACTCGTTTCCTTGCACTAAGAGTGCAAAAACATGTGGATATCACACTTGTAGACGCAACAAAGTTACTGTTTAAGTTTACGAATAGGATGTTTGCGTATTTTTTGCACTCATAGTGAAAGAAAACGTGGCGTCATACGGTCAGTTTTCTGGAAGCATAATGTGGAACAAAGTATATCTCTGGTCATTTTACTGTTGTGAGCAGAGATGGTGTTTCGCTATACCGAAGCATTGCATAGTGGACTACTGTATCCCAATGAAATTTCAGCCCCCCCCCCTCCAACCCCATCAAAAAAAAATGACGAAGCAAATCTTCCTCCATTTCTGCACATGTAATTCAAGCAGTGGGCAAGGACGGCAAAATTCGTTGAAAAAACTTAATAGGCGCTGGTTGCACTTGCAGAACTTGCAGTTCTTTCTCTCTTTAAAGTGTAAGGGCTCGTTTACGCAACGAGACCTTCTCGCTCGCCGAAAGCTATTTGCTAGGCAACCGTTATTTATTTACGATTGATTTCCCGTTTCTGTTAAATGAATGCGGTAATAGAAAACAAATTAAATGTATTATAAATACCAACACGGGCAAAGAACAAAGTGTAACAGTCATTTTAAACATTGCTACAACATTGCTGCCATTTCACGCAATTTCCAAAATTTGCTATTCGCGCTGAAAAAACAGCTTCTAGCAGTGATCAATCGACGGTAGAATAAATAGCTACTCGTAGCGAGAAATCAAAATCCAACATGGCGTCCATTTCGGGGTTGTCGAATCGAAGAGAAAGCATCGAATACCGGCATTCAGAAATCTGTCCGTCGTCTTGTACTGCAGCAAAAATTGTTTTCTAGTTGTCATAAATTGACGCTGTCATGTTGGACGCATCGTACGCCGTGTTGGGAGGCACGAGAAGGAGATTTGCGTCCGCGTTTTTGCCATGGTTACCGCGTATAGGCAACTTGAAAACCATATTCGTCGGTAAAGGCGAGAAGCAGCCAGCAGATTTAGTATTGACCAAGTAAAACCTAGCAAGCGAGAAAATTGTCCTTGCATAAACGCGCCCTAAAGGCGAATTTATGCAATGAATCGCCTTTGCATTTTCGCAGCTAGAATTTAATCGCGACGGCAAAGGTGTGGCTGCCGTGGTAACAACGCTATCTGGATTAGCTAAATCCACGTCGTTTCATACGTAAATGCTGTAAATTTCCACTGTCATTTCTGAACTCGCATTTTTGATTGTTTTCGTTGCGAATCGATAGAGCTAAAACCGCCGCCGTGTTGGAATTTCAGATAATTTCTAGCTTCCAGCTGAGCGAATCCAAGGGCGAGTCGTTCCGTCAACGCGCCCTATAGGGGTTACGAACCTGTATCTCCCGCGTATTTTTTTTAAGAATTCCACCAAACCACACATAAAAAAAAAACCCTAGGAAAAATTTTACATGAAACCTGAACATTTCCGTGTAAAAATTGCGCAAGTATGCTCCGTGCCGTGCCTACTTTATTTATAAGTCAAGTGCCTAATTATCCGTGTTCTGGGACGATGTTTCTTGATTTTATTCGGTAATAATTTTTTGAAAAAAGATGACATAAACATTTTCTTGCGTTCTGAATGTTTCTTACGTGCAAAATATTTTTTCCAACAGTTTTTTTCTTGGCGCATTCATTTCGAGAATGTTTTTGAAAGCATTGCGAGAAGGCCAACATCGATCACTAAACCAATCGACGCGTAAAATTGTACAGCTTTACTTAAACCATTTTTCCAAGCGTATATTTTTCTTGTCTTGCACGTAAAAGAAAGAACAGAAAAAGTTTAAAAGTAATCTGCTTATTCCGTGCCAGCGGATCTTGATGAAAAGAATGTTTTTGAGCCCCTCGTTGAATCTGCGACTTAATACAATCTACGGAGAAAGTGTATTTCTTTTCGCGCATTCAAGCAGTATGGGAAAAAATAACGAAATAAAAAAATTGAATTTTGCTACAACTGAAATAAAATTTAAAAAAAAATATTTTAAAATACTTTTTTATAAATAAAAAATGGTTATGACGAATAAATCATGTTCGAATAATTTCTTTTAAACTAGCATTGCACATGTTGCATTTGTTGTGAAATTGCCAGACCAACCTTCTACACGTGTAGTTGTGTGATATCGTTATCCAGTGTTTTATTCAAATGACTAGAAGCCGGCCCGTCTAAGACGGGTGAATTTAGATTTATCTACGACGTTCTGTTTCCAGATTAAGTCTTTTTCCATCCCAGTTCCTCCCCCCCCCCCCTCCACCGAAAACCTCCCCAAACGTAATGTACGGACTTTGAAGTACGGTAGCGATAACTAATTCCGATGAATTTTAGATTATCATTTGGTATGCATTTAATTTAACAACAATACAGCATCAACCACGATGGGTTAAACTTGTTGCAAGGAATTCGTGTTCATTTATCGAGGCAACAGTGGTGTACCAAAGGGATAAGCACGCAACAACGATCGTGCATGCAATGATTGTTGCGCCAACGACTCTGAAACAATTCAAGTCAAGAGATGGGGACTATGGGTCGACTCCATAAAGTAGGCATTCAATACAGAAAACAAGCATGCAATATTTCTGCCTTCTCTTGGGGGCCGTCATCAGGCATAAAAACATACATTGTGTACAAAAAAAAAAAAAAAAAAAAAAAACAGGCCTTCTACCAACCTACACCAGCCACTTCCGGTAAAATAGCTGGTGTTGGTGATAGGTATTTGGGCTCTCTCTTTTTTACTCTGTGTGTTTTTATGCCTGATGACACAAGTGCTTCCGTTGCTCACGCGTCGCGTGGATACAGACTCTATACATATAATGAAAGGGGTGGAACCAGCCGGAAGCCTCATCGTAGAACAATTGAGCGTTATTAAATTTTACGCTTACGCGCTATTATCATCAATGGAACTCGCGCTGCACGTCTTGATTGATAACTTGTCTCACGTTCGAAGTCATTATTTGCACTCGTACGTTGTCCAGAGTGACCTGAGAAGCGTTTTAACATCGAGGTAAAAACCTCGGCTATAACCGGAAGTTGACTGGGATAGCAAAAACTGAAAAGCTTCTCAGATAGTGTAGAAGTTTTTAGTACGTGTGGGAGCTGCCCCAATGCCAACCCCACAGTTTAAGGGACTTGCTTGAAAATGTGCCGTGGTGCTTGTCAAGGGGTTGTGGGAATTCCAAATTAACCATAACCGATGGAACAAGACTGGTTGTCGTGGTTCAGTTTTGGTGTTAGTTTAATGTTAAATATGAGCGATCGTGAGCCCAGGCTCGCCTCAAGTTCAAGGGCGACACTAACCTTGGCTTAGGGCCTCAAATGGAATATCAACGACATTAGGCTTACTTGGGAAAATTTGGATTAGTTAGTTTCGGGCTATTTCATACGTTGACTGCTAAACTAAGTAGCTACGGGGTTGCAGTGCTGAACTAGCAACAGGGTTGGTCTGGTTTGAATTTAAGTTCGGGGATTGGGGAAATTGAGAAAAATTCTAATTATAGGGCCGAAATTACCTTTGGATGCGGGGAGTTGGAGAATTGGTGGCGGATGGAATTTTAGGTTAATACCTAATTGTTGGGAGCACCCGGCGGAAGACCAAGCGAGCTCGAGCCGTTACAATTGATGTCGAGCATTATGTACAGACAAATCATAGCTATGTATTGTTGCAACAATTGATCAAATAGGATTATTTCACCTAATAATGAGTATTAATTTTGGAGGACGATGGCACATTACAATTTCACATCATGTGGACTTCGGGCTTGGCAGATTTCACAAATGACGTCATCAGCGTAACCCTGCTGGGGTGGTACAATTCCAACGTTGAAATCCGAAATTAAACTCGCAACAATACATCTGGACAACCTAGTGGCACAAATAATGACTTAAGAGTGTGAGATATGTTAACAATAAAGAATTTCAGCACGAGTTCCAGTGATTATAACAGTGATTATAAGAAAAAAAAAACGGATTGCTCTCTGATAAGGCTTCTGGCTGGTTTCAACCCTGTATCCACGCGATGCGCGGCCGACAGACGCCAAGCCCCTGTGCCTGATAGCAACCCCGAATAGAGCGCGGAAATATAGCATATACATTTTGTGTGTTGAATGCCTACTTCATGGAGCCTACCCATAATCCCCATGTATTATTCCAGTTTCGAAGCATTCAACCAACCATCCCTTTAAATTCAACTCAGCACGGGCAGTCCACATCTACGAAATAAATAAGTCTTTCTGTCGTTATCAGGCTGCCAATTTCGAGGCTTATTGTCTCCGAAATAAATAATCCGTCGTCGTATGGTTTAAAACTGTTGGCCTTTAATTGAAACACGGATTCTTTCATGTTGCTTATCATTAAAATCAACAAAGACAAAACCTTTAGGCAAACAATTTTACCACATTCTGCGCGACCAGGCTTAGATTGCATGCCGGCAATGATAAACGACATGCACTGAAATTGTGGCCAAGTTTGTAGTCGATTGTTATACAGTTGTAATTTGGGAGCGTTAGCCGGTCATCTGACCTTTTCTTATGATGTATTCTATAGCATTCGAACCCTGCTTTGCTCAGTGTTTTGTTTCTCCCGTGGATGTTTCCCATTTTTCGGTCAGAGTGATCTGAACGTTGACTGCAACAGGCAGTTTTTCTTCTTGTAATATTCCCCCTTTTTATCACATCTTCTTGCTGTCCTCTCCCTCCCCATTTCCGGCCATCCTCTCCCTCCCATCCTCCTAAACCCCCCCCCCTCTACTTCCCTTCCTCCCCTTTGCTAGACGTAGTGGAATATGCATGGGTCGTTGAATTAATTGCTGCCCCCGCCCCCTTTCATGTGTTTTGATGTGTTTCATTGCCTCTGGCTATGAATTACTTTGGCATGTTGAATTTAGTGTTTTTTTTTTGTATATTGCTTGATTGCTAATATTTTCCGCTTGACAACGGGGCGCTAATTTTCACCGAAACGTCGTTCTATTGTTGTATGTTCACTTTGTTTTATTTTTATACGGCAAGGATGACAAATGAGCGACAACAATGACGAAAAAACTTACGCGCCACACGAGTCTGAGAACTAATCCTTTAGTACAGAATTTAAAGTAAAATGGAGGAAGGTCCCATCAAGTTTGAAACAGACAACTGCACATTTTTTCGCCTATTTCGTTTTTAGTCTTCTGTACAGCCGTACCGACTGAGAAGACTATTACAACGACTTTGTCCGTCCGTCCGTCGCTTTTTTCAACTTCGCAACGGTACCAGATAGAGACGATCACTGTTTACAACGTTAGATTCAGTGTGTGAAGTTCGTAACTAAATGAAATAATAACATTTGATCGTCGATTTAAAATCCTAAGATAACACTCAATAAAAACAAATGGATTTTAGCTTCGTTTAAAATAGTCTCGTCGCATTGTTGCATAAATGAATAGGCTTATCGTAGAACCAAATTCTCCATCTGCCACTTACGAAATCAAAACTGCACTTAAAAACATTAGGCCTAAAAATGAAAATTAGGCCTAAAATCATGTTACCACGGCAACGTCAAGTTGTTACGAGTCGCCGTTGGCTTCATCAACATCGTCTCTCTCGTCACTTCCCCACTGATCTATATAGGCTACGTTGCGCGTTACGTTGTAACACTGTAACACTGTAACACTGTAACACTGTGTACTCAAAGGCTTACCGTATTCCAAAATGAATATACTTACTATAGAATCCAACTCTCCGTTAGCTGCTACTTACGAAATTAAAACTGCTGGTTAAAATTAGGCCTAAAAGCTGACAAATACGCCTAAAATGTAAAATAGGCCTAAAAGCTAACACATTTTTAACCAGCAATTGTTATGGTTCCTGCTTTTAGATTAGTACAATAGCGACAGCTGTTGCAGTGCATGACAGAGGTGTGTGCCTCAACATTGGAAGTGGAGGAACTGTACAGAAGACCGGTGCGACTAGGCAGTCGCTGTAGCAGCTTGTTTATAACGTCACTAAATTATTGATTACACAAATTTTCAGTGTAGTTATAGTCTTTCCACGTGATAAATTTTCAAATAATTTTCAAATAAAAAATTAATTTTTTGTTTAGTCATGGAGATCAGTTTGGCAGCTTTACAACAGATGCCCTTTTGTTTCACAACTGAAACACAAATAAACGGCAGCACGCATGGCACAACTTTGAAAGCGTCCGTTTCCCTCAACTCCAACGTATAGTGTAAGCCCTCATTAATAATGTGTCAGTTGGACGTAATAGTCGATGGTTATTCTGCTTTGTGAAAACCATCGTTCTAGATCCGAGAAGCCGTCAGAAGCTACAAAGGAACCTCAATACAACGAATTTATATAAGGAGCAAACCTTTCTCCGTTTAACCAACCG
Source organism: Lithobius niger (assembly GCA_023313725.1). Classification (NCBI taxonomy): domain Eukaryota; kingdom Metazoa; phylum Arthropoda; class Chilopoda; order Lithobiomorpha; family Lithobiidae; genus Lithobius; species Lithobius niger. Next base: position 32,419 of record JAHWFP010050428.1, on the reverse strand, counting down.
CCTTCTTCCCCCTTCGCTCTCCAACGGAAAATTGCATTAATAAATAACAAAGACGAGCACCAACGGAATTACTCTTCTGCCGCGTAACGGTTGAAGAAGAAAGTCATCTATTCTTAATATTGTTGGAACTCTGGTCATCAACTTAGCCCTATTCCCACAACGCGCATTGTTCGAGGTTGACCCTTAAAGTCAAATACTCGTCATCCTCAATTGGGTTGGACAAGCCCATCACTTGGAACCAAAAAAAAAAAAGCATCCTTTATAGCTCGCACCTTTATCTTCGTCGAAACAGCTTTAAATTCTCCTTCGAGCAAAGAAGTGTTAAAGCATTAAATGGCGACTCGCGATGTGGGGCTGTTCCGGACTTAAGACACTCTGGCGGCGAAGAGTGGAGATAAACTGTTCGCTAGTTTGTTGGCGCTTTCGTTTAGGTACGGTTGCGTTCGTTCAGGTCCGGCGACCGAAGCGCTGCTGTTAAATGACTGGTAGATTTGGCAACGTCTCTGAAGAAAGAGCAGATCTGCAAGGATTTTAAGGGATGTCTGACACTTTTGCCGTATATATGTCAAAATTTTTGATCTAATTTTACACACTTATTGTGCGGGCGGCATATCTTGAGTCCTCGAAGTATTTTACGAACGGCTACTTTTTCCTGGAATGGGCGGCTTTAATTGACGGCCGCCATTGTTTTTGTGACCATCTTGGATATCAACAAGGCACTCTGCTGCCAAAAACGTACAATCGATTATATGTGTTCGTTCTGCGGCGAACTCAAGATAGGCCGCACACACTTTAAATGCAAATAAATAAATAAATAATCGATAGTATTGAAATCCGTTACAGACGACTTTATGGAATTAAAAATTCGTAATCTATGCGAGTCTATTAAGTAAGGCAAATGTTTTATCTATCACATAAGTACGAACCTTAAAAGGACATATCTTCTCAATGATTTCTAGCATCCTGCTGTATCCAACCATTAAAAACGTAAATGTAATTAAAGCAGAGTCCAGATTTCAAGACTTTTCATGACAAAGTACGAATAATGTAAGGCTACACGCTCGACTACTTCCTTTACTAAATTTTTCAGTGTTCGTCAGTCACGTCATCTACTTTCCGTTCATTACCCTACTGATGACGCATATATCATTTTTCAAGACTTTCTACCATTTTTCCAGGTGTGATATTTCATTATTACTTTCAAGGGCGTATCCAGATTTCCAAGGAGTCGCACGAACCCTTAATTGCCTGTAGAGCTGTACTAAGTGCACTAAGACGATTAGTTTTTTTTTTTTTTTTTTACTTTTTCCACCGATGTCGTTTAGCCAGGAAGAATGCACCAATCATTAGCTGATCTATCGTTCGCAAAACTAAAAAGTGCAAAAACATTTCACTTCACCAGTAAGGTTTCACGTGGACTAACCAGTACAGCAGGACTGCAGTATCTGAATCTTACAGGAAAGTTTATTTGTGTTCCTTTGCTGTTTTGATTTCGGATCAGTTAAACCTTCCCATAAGCATCAAACGAGTTCGTTTTTGTTTACCATCAATTACGGTTTGCACAAACCAATATGGAAACAAACCCTTTAATCTTCAGTCTACGTCTTGCAGCTGGCGTTTGCTGATTGACACTGATGCATAATGACAATATTTAAAACAATGTAAAAACAATCAATCTGGTCGTTTAGAGCTTCGTAACCCCTGATCCACTTGACCAATTAGAAAATACCTTATGGAAAGGGCACTTCTACGGAGCAATAACTGTAAAATGAGCCAAGAACCATCTTTATAGGACAAATAGTTTGATCTGTAGAGAGCGAAGCAGAAACGTGTCGTGCCAAGAAGAACAAAAAGCACAAATGGAAATCGCAATTCCAGCTCAAGTCCGGATCTCCGATGTGACAAATTGGAAATTAATAAAAGTTCGGACACGCACTCACGAAGTCCAACAAAGCTTACATATACTATAAATATGAGTGGAAAATAGTGAAAGACCGTGGAGAAATTAAGCATTGAAATTTCGGCTTTAACATGGGAGGTTGAGGTGAAACCTTACAATATAATAACAGGGTGGCGTTCTACCTGGCAAACCGTGAAACAAGAAAATTCAGGGAATTTGTCAAGTCTGGAAAATCCAGGGGAAAATCAGGGAATTTGATGAAAATATACTGAAAGTCAGGGAATTTGAACATTTTCCGAAAAGTCTCTTTCACTTGTAAAGAATAGCTAAATCGGAATTAACATTTCAATTCTAAAACCTTCACTTTATTTCAGTTAACACTTCATGTCCTTTTTGTTTCATTGCTATACCACACGCCATGGCTGTTTGGTGTGACGTGTATATCACGTGGACTGGGCTGGCCCAATGAGACGGCCAAACAGCCTTGTTCTCGTTCGTCATTGGCTAACTCATGGTGACGTCACGGCAAACAGCCAATGCGCATGGTTTAATAAAACGAAAGCTCTTTAGGTGTTAAGTAATGAGAGACGTTACGTGGTAAGTGCGTTTCGAAGTTTGTTCAGGTTATGGCCTTTTCGTACTCTTTACCAATACTGGTTAGGGCAGAGCAATTTTTGATTTAGTACGTAAAGCAATGCGATATATAGTTATTGCGATTTGAGTAAAATGTGAAAAAAAAAATTCTTTTAGTGCTGTATTTCACCTTCCATCGATCAGAAAAAAATCAGGGAAAAGCGCGAGAATTGGTCTGGAAAACCTGAAAAAATCAGGGAATTTCATCATGAGCTTTTGAACGCAACTTGAATAGGTAACGCCTTTGCTAAACCATGCGCAATGTTGTTTGCCGTGACGTCACTATGAAGTTCGCCAATGATAAACGACAACAACGGCTGTTTGGCCGTCTGATTGGTCTAGCCCAGTCACGTGATATGCACGTCACAGCAACTTTTGCCGTAGTTCTTGATGAATTCGTATGTACTACAACGTTATAATTGTATAACGGTTTCACTACAAGCGTTGAAAAAATACAGTGAAAATTTCCAAAATCGTCCAAGTACCTAATACCTAAGTACCTAAGTACCTAAGTACCTAATTCAGACTCACTTTATCACTGCTGCTTGGGAATAGGGAGGTGCGTTTGGGATGTCACAAAATATTTATGGAGAGACTAGTAAACGGGTACCAAGTATAAATATCTTGTACATCATTTGAAAGCCGTACTCTTTCTCTACTATGCAACTGAGGGAAATTGTCCTAATCGTGTCAAGGATTCAAATGAAATGAATGAGTTCACGTAAATTATTTCGTGAGCAGTGGATGAGTTCAAGAATGAAAGAGCCTTCTGACAGACCTAAGAAGCTTACAAGGCAAACAAAATCACATCCATTTAATTTTCGATTCGTAATTTTGAATTTTGTTCACGTAAAAAGAGATATAATCAAAACCGCAGAAGCGTGAGTTTCCATCTGTGACCGATAGATGGCAAATCACACTTTTATACAAAGAGTCATTCATTTTTTTTTTCTAAATCCAAAAATGCCTATACAAAAATCTAAACTAGTAGTTAGACGTGTGGTGTCAAAGAGATAGTTGGTCACAGTCACTTGCAGAGTAAGAAATACAATGGTTTTTTTTTGGGGGGGAAGGGGGCTATGTCCAACATCCTATTTATTACATTTCATAATCTATGGAAAAGGTACTATCTGCTCTTTATTGATTACTTTAATAACAAATGTATGGTTTTTTATACGATCTGGAATATAGCTGAAAATTAGCTTGAGGTAATCCTCAGTACGTCGAAATAACTGATCCCCAAAAATATATATCTAGTGCATGGTACGAATTTTAAGTTTTGTACTGCCGTTTCTCGAAAATTCCATTTTTGCACTAGTCCCTTTCACCATCGAATTATTCAATTATGACGTCTATATATATGTATATATATATATTACTAATGCGTTACATAGAAAAATTGTATTTGTAACCCAAAGTCACCAAAGCTTTTTTCTGCATTACACTGAGCTGAATAATTCGTAATAAGCAGGTATTATTGCTAAGCCAATTAGCAACAACGATTTCAGAAATGTTTTGAACAACTTCAGCAACAATAATCAGGCGTGTGCTGGAGAAGGGTGTAAGCTGAATAAGTTGATGACCCGTAATACTGAGAAGAGAATATTCCGGAATAATTTGACCTCAGTGTTAATCCTATGCCGAGTGAAGATTCCAATCTCTCTTTAGGTGGTGGGTCCAGTGCCGATGACCCATCTGCACACCCGAAAGCTACGTCATTAGCCAAATGCCGAACGATCGTCAATCAGTGGGTACGACCACAGCCACCTACAGTAAAGGCCGGATCAGATCAAGACAAATTAGGCGCGTAAAATCAACCATTGACATAGAAGGAGGCGCAAGTTTGCTAGGTGCTGCCATCTCTACACCAAGCGGCAAAATTTCAAACTAACCGACGACGGTTCCAAATTCTGTCAACGGATGACGCCACTTGGCAAACTTGTCGCGTCGGTATTTGTCGCGCCTTCTAGCGGAGCATTGTGAAAGGCAAAGCTGATCCGGCCTCTACTGTAGGTGGCTGTGGTAAGACAGGCATTGGAATTTACACCAGGATCTTACCCAAGTGCTGTTTAAGAGGAGAAACAAGAGCATCAATAGATTTATATAGAAAAAAACCTCAATAGCGTTGAAACAAACATAGGGTTTTTAAAATCTTCATTGTACCAACCAACACAACACCCATGGTAAAAAAAAAAATTGTATAACACTAACACTTAACATTTCGTGGCACATTGGGTATAAATTTCGGCTACTCTATCAAAAGAAACAATAAAAATAAGTAAAACATCTCGCCTTCACTATCGTACACAGTTTAAGGACCCCCCCCCCCTCCCTTTAAACTTAGCTGAAACGACTGGCTGGTTCACGCTTTGCCGGTTTATTTTGTAACCTCTGTTTACGGTAGTGGCGGCAAGATTCCTACCATTCCAGCACCTAAATACTAACGCAAATAGCATTTGTCAGCTAAGTTTAAAAGAGGGGGGGGGGGTTCCTTAAACTGTGTACGATAGGTGTGATGTTTTAATGATTTTTATTGTTTCTTTTGATAAAGTGGCCGAAACTTAAAGCCAATGAGCCACGAAATATCTAGTTTTAGTGCTATATTTTTTTTACCATGCATGTTGTTTTGGTCGGTACGATGAAGGTTTTAAAAACCCAATGTTTGTTTCAGCGCTGTTGAAGCTCCAAGTGCTACGCAATCGTCACACAGCATTTTCCTTTCAGTAAAGGAAAGTTCAAACTGTTAAAAAAAAAAGGTGCACCCTGGCAGCTCACTGAAGCATCTTTGTGACAAAACGAAGCAACAACAGCCGGCGAAGTGTAGCACCGTTTAAGGTCCAGCTCCTACACACACATCTATAAACGTGGCCATCCATTTGACACCATCTCGGGCGAAAGAGACAGCGGCAATTTTGTGTTTTGCGTCGTTCTCTGTTTTCTTGAGATTGAATGGCCTGTCAGCAGTCGACATGCTTTAGCATTTCTCAACGAACGTTGCATCGTTTCTTTTCTCCATTTTTTTATACCAGTTTTTCATTTTGGGCGGAGTGGAAGGTTTGCATTGGTTAGAACTAGAAAGAGAACGGATGGTCTACAAAATAATAAACAGTAAAGGGTGAAACAACCGGTTCCGTAGAGTGCCACAGAAGAAGTTGTTACTTATTGTGTGCGGGGCGTATCTTGAGTCCTGCAAGTATTTTGTGAGCGGCTACGTCTTCCTGGATGGGGTGGCTTTAATCGATGGCCGCCATTGTTTTTGTAACCATCTTGGATATCAACAAGACACTCCGTTACTGAAAACGTACAATCGATTATCTGTGTTCGTTCTGCGGAGAACTCAAAGGCCGCGGACACTTTAATAGCATATTCGGTGTATTTTACTGCTGGGAAGCCTCTGTAAGCCAGGAAAAATATGGTGTAACGTACTGTCCGAAAATCAAAGGGGCCGAATGAACCAAATTCGTATAAAGGTAAATGGGAAATAATCCAACAGCGAAAAATAACGTAGTACTGTAAGCTACCTTTATGTACTTACGTTTCAGTCAGTTGACGTGACTAGGATTCGAACCGGCGAACCGGTCCGTCACCAGATCATTGTCATACCGCCTTTGCCGATATGTTGTGGCAGTGATTTGCCATATGACAGTGATTCCTTATAGGGTGTTTACGGTACGTTAACAGATCTATGGAGCTATGCTTGCACAGAGGTTCATTATAGGGAGGAATTTCCACCATATAAACAGAAAGTGGACAACAGAGCCGTACAACACTGTTTTTCTTATTTGGAGGCGCTCTATATCAAGATTTTACTGTATAGTAATCATTACATTGTCTATGTAATGATTCAGTGCAAGTTTCCATTAATTTTTTTCATTGGTTTTAATTTTGTGAAACAATATTGGACACCAAACTGTAAATAACCACTGACACTGTGTAAACACTAAAACTCGTTTAAACCCATGCACTAGCACAGTAGAAATATGTAAATTGCAGAAGCTTTCTGCAACCATGCGCACATTCTCAACTATAGTTTGTTCCACATTATGTTTGCAGGAAACTGACTGTATGATGCCATGTTTCCTGGCAGTGCGATTGCAAAAAGCACGTAAATATCCCACTCGTAGACTCGAACAGTACCACTGTCGAATGTACAAGTGTGATAAACACATGTTTTTGCACTCTTTATGCCAGGAAACGTAGCGTCACACAGTCAGTTTCCTGCAAACATAATGTGGAACAAACTATACCACCTTCTCCTCGTTGCAAGAGAGCTTCTCTAACGTAGTACATATTTCTACTGTGTTAGTGGATGGGTTTAAACGAGTTTCAGTATTTACACAGTGTCAGAAGACATTTTTAGTTGGTTTCCAATACTGTCTCACAAAATTAAAACCAATGAACTTATTGCAAAAATAATTGAATGCAAACTTACGCTGAATGTAAGATGTTTTACATAGCCAACGTAATGATTTACTGTACAGTAGAATCTTGATACAGGCAACCTTCAATTAAGGAAATGCAGAAGCTTTTCATGCAACCATGTGCACATTCTCAACTGCCACCTTCTCCTCGTTGCATGAGAGCTTTTGTAATGTAGTACATGTTTCTACTGCGTTGATGGCTGGGTTTTAATGAGATTAATCCAAATCGTCTGAAACACTATGCAGATCTATTTCGAGCCCATTTGGCTTTTCGGCATGTAATTATTGTTTTCGATAGAACCGCCGGGGCATCAGGAAAAGAGGAGGGGACAAGTTAGGACGCGTTTATAACAATGGCTGGCCTTTGTATCGTCGCAGCTAAAACTGAATCGCATTGGCGAAGGTTTGACTGCCATGGTAACAACGTACGAGGATTAGGTAAATCCGACATCGTTTGAGTAATGGTCGTAAATCGTCACAGTCCTGTAATCCGATAAAGATAACGACAAAACGATAACGAATTCCTCCTGACGAAACAACGTTCCCCGTATCTTGTAAACTTACATAATTCACTGTTTTCGTTGCAAGCCGGCAGAGCTAATATCGCCGCCATGTTGGAATTTTAGACGATATCTAGCTTGTAGCTGCAAGAATGCATAAGAGAGAGGTGGTGTAAAAGCGCCCTTAGGCCACGGAAATAAAGTAACATTTATTTAGTGTATTTTTTGCTAAGTGATTAGTTAAAAAAGAGGCGAAAACGTTAACACTCACTACGTTTACATGATCACAAGAAGGCGTATTTTAACGATGCGCTTTGAAATGTGGATGAAAAAAGGCTCCCGTTTCAAAGACGCAAGACTGCAATTAGGGCCATTCCGCTAAAAAAGGCATACTATAGTGTGCGCGGTGTATCTTGAGTCCTGAAAGTGTTTGTGAGCGGCTACGTCTTCCTGGATGGGGTGGCTTTAATCGATGGCCGCCATTGTTTTTGTAACCATCTTGGATATCAACAAGGTACTCTGCTACTGAAAACGTACAATCGATTATCTGTGTTCGTTCTGCGGAGAACTCAAGATAGGCCGCGGGCACTATAGTACCTCAGAAAACCCTTCCTTCCTGCCCTCCCTTCGGCGGATAGTGAACAAGTTTCGTGCTGCTTTACCGCCTGCATGTAGTAAATTTGGTTAGCTTAAACCCAAATTATCAAACGTATATATGCAAGTCTTAGTGGTCTTTCTAGTCATTTACGCTTATTTTCAGTTTACTTACCCAAATTTCGAATGGCACCATCACAAATTACGTGGGCGCCGTAACTGTGTCCGCCATCTTTGCCTGGCGTTCCGCAACGTCTCACTGCAATTGCCAGCTTTTACATGAAGCAAGACGATGCGCTCCAGACTCCCGACTCACCTGTGTAAAGCGCTCCGTTTCTGTATCGCCAAGTGGACAAAGCGTTACGAACGGGGGTTTACAAGACCCGCGGAGGCGACACGGACGCGATGCGCATCCCGCTGAAGCGCTTCGAAGTGTTCATGTAAACGTAGTGACTGGGAAAGAATGAAGAGTGGCTAAGGCCTCCCGCGTATCGGGCGGCCAGGTCGTGCGGCCAGTGGTCGTCGCAGCCAAAAAACACGGCGACGTGCCGCGCGGCGTCGTCCGTTTTTCATTGATAATTCTCGATCACGTGGTGAAAAATGATCACGGAGCAAGTATGGTCACGCGGTGGTCGCCTGCACGCCCGCTCGCGTTCCCAGTGACCGCTGCGACTGTCTGGCCGCCGCGCCAAGTGCGCGTTGTTACATGTACCTTAAGCATTCTCGTTGGCTGTAACGACCTGGCCGCTGTGTGCGCGGGGGCCCTTGGTCAAGCCAGAGCTGGAAACCAGCATGCTCATTTCCAGCTGCTCAGTTGTTAGCGATCAGCTACGTTACGTGACCCACTGATGCGAGAATTCAAGCTCTTAGATGCCATTTTCTTTTTTGTTTTTCTGTATTGTAACCTGCCGACTGTTGGTTACTTTAATGTTTCAGGGTTCATATTGCGTACGTACCACATTAAAAATAGAACGTGAAGCTCTTTCATTTTCCGACTTCGTAGTTTTCAGTTCGGTAAACTCGCAATTAGTTTAACGTCGTACGAATATGGATGAAAAAGTTTTTATTTTCCTACTGCAACATCTTAAGAAATTCCATCATCGTTTAAAAATGAGCCCAAATTGAAAATTTTTTTTACCCAACCCCTCTTCTCTCTTTCTTTTTCCAACCAATTAACATCTGTAATTTAAAACTAAAAAAAAATTGCCTGAAGTGTTCTTCCATAATTCTCAATCAGTAAGTAAGGGGAAAAAAATTGAAGAAAAATCGAAAGAAAAAATTGAAAAACTAATCAAAATAACACCTACCTGCTCAACCCAAACGTTCGTTGTCATAATTTGATTCTTCAAATTCTGAAATGAAAATAATGGTTCGCGTCAGTAAACAAAGGAATTTAATCTTGGTTCAATTTTCGGTAAGAATAATTAGACACTTAAAAAAAAAATACGTTTCGTTTAATCGTCTAGTTCTTTCATTTTGTGTGTGTGTGTGCGTTTGAATGCATCGCAAACACAAAACCAAAAAAATAAAAATAAAAAATAAACGCCGTGATTGGTGATGAGGAGGATTTATCACGACTCGTCGCGTGCAGGAAATTTACGCCTTGAATTCAAGAAATAAAAGGGTTAAAAAAAACCAGTTCCTTCAGTACGAACTGACGCTGCAGATTTAACGTTTCTTTCATAAAGCTTGTATGGAAGGGGCTAAATGCGTTTAAAAACCAAAAGGTCAAAGGGTTTTAGCGAGCGTTAACCACTCCTGGTTTAAAAACCTTAAAGGTACATACCTCCCAACGCCATTTTTTCTCGATTCACCACATCAAGTACGGCCCCCGATGGGATATTTGCTTACTGTTAGTCAATCCCTTGCTAAAAATCCGTTTTAAAATGTGGCTTCTTGGAGATTTTCTGTTGAAAAATTGGGAACTATATTTACTGCATCCTGCACATACACGATCCTTTGCAGGCTTACAATAACCATGACGCTCCATCTTTGTGTGTGCATGTATTAATTTGCTAATAATTACCATGAGATCAGAAATCTACTGTAAAAGACTAATACGATAAAAATTAAAATTATTTATGCCTATAGATCGCCGAAGAAAAATTATAAGATACTAGCCTAAAAAAATTATAAAGTGGGACGTTAAAATACGAAAATCATTCCGGTTTGTGACGACACAATCTTTAACTTAACTCGCTGCCAGGAACGCAGGTACTATCTCAGTTGGCATTGTATTCCTACGCCGAGTCTCGTGAAACGGTGCGATAGTAAATGCGCGTATGGAGATCTGCGCGTGCATGCTCATGGCTGTTATAAGGCAGGCCGGATGTGGCTTCAATTTAACAAACAATAAATCACAGTGTTACCTCCAGTGCCTTTCTTTGCTCATTAGTTATAAATCAGACCTTTTTTCATAGTCATTTTGTTGAGCCTGTGTCGCCTGAAGCAAAGTAAAGTGAGGCTCGTGTCCATGAATCGGATTAATTTTTAACCAAACCGGTACTGGACGTTTTCGTTTAGGCAAACAGAAGTACTCCATACCAGGGAATTGAACCGGAGATCTCTGATTATGGCAGGGTGCCCAAATATTGTTCAGAATAGGACAAGCCCATTGGTACAGGTAACCTAGTAATTTCTCACACTGCCCTAATCGGCACTGAAGGGCAGAGAGGAACTTTTCCTAGTTCCCTTTTCAAGTCACTATCCAAATCAGCTTCTTAAATCAGCTAGGCTGAGATGTGACGTCACCCAGCAACGATGACCCCAAAGTAGACAGTTAATATTAAAGAATGGCCAAAAAATAAATAAAAGACAACTTCTCTGACTGGGACTTGAACCTAACCTAAGACGTTTCATTGGAATGTTTGACTGGCTGCTCCCCACTTGGCAGGAATTTGTAATTACCGGCATTCTACATGCGAAAATTACCGCAGAACCGGGTCCTTACAAAGAGTCCCAGCCAGATCTGCTAATCGCGGTAGGGTCGAGAGACAGCCAGCTTCCTTCAGGATCTAGGGGCTAGTTCTGTAGCGGAATTCAGCCGTATTCTGAAATCGAAGGTGTTCCGGGTCTAGTTCCCCAGGTATTCCTCTCGTTTGACTTATTTCTGTTCCTGAAAACTACATCAATGTTCTAAATAGAGTCGTTTCATGGACACCAGCATGCGTCATACGACGTCCCAAGTAATTATTCAGAGATAATAGAGTGTCTGTTGTAATTTATGTGCAATTTCTACAATGAATGATATTTGAACTTTTCTTTTTCAAGAATGTTTTACTTTTGTAGATTATACACTGTTTCTGCAATAGTAAAACATCCTAAGGATAGTCGATGGGGGGGGGGGGGGGAGACCTTCATTTTGGCAACTCAGCTTGAGACTTTGTCCCCTTGACAACCAGTTTTGACGACCAAAGTAGTTCAGCCAGGGCCAGGCACCAGCATGAGGAGTAGAGGTCTAGGGGAGAGTTTGAATCATGTTGAATCATGAAGGATACTCCGCTAAGTTTTCATTGTTTGGAAGGTTGATAGCAATTAATTTCCAGAAAGTCGACCACAGCTGGCAAAAATTTAAAAACGAATGAGTCGTTTTAGTTGGCCGCAATTAGCTGGACAGCAAAAAATAGCGTAAGATGTAAATAAATAAAGAAATCACAAGGTAGAGGGTAAATGAAGCAAGCAGTCTGCATTAAAGACTGTCCTTGTGAAGAAACACAATACACTAGTCTGAGAAAGAAAGAAAAGACTACTGCCCCGACTGGGACTCGAACCCAGGACATCCCGTTCCCCGGTGCAGTGGTAGAACCCCGGACATCCCGGACATGCCCCGGAAGCGCAGTGGTAGAGCGCCTGGCTAGTAAACGGGATGTCCTGGGTTCGGGTCCCAGTCGGGGCAGTAGTCTTTTCTTTCTTTCTCAGACTAGTGTATTGTGTTTCTTCACAAGGACAGTCTTTAATGCAGACTGCTTGCTTCATTTAGCGTAAGATGTATTAGCACGTTGGTAACTTACCCCAGTGCGATAACGCATCTTACGCTATTCTTTGCTGTCAAGCTAAGTTTGGCCAACTAAAATCGCTAATTAGCTTTTTTTTTAATTTTTGCCAACTTATGGTCGATTTCCTCGAAATTAATTGATATCAACACTTCATGCAATGAAAACTTGGCAGAGAATCCTTCACAAGTTTTGGTTTTGTGCAGATTTAGTTGATATTTCTGCAATAACCCGCTTTTTAAATAGGTCGAGTGATGGGTTAATAGATTGACTACTAGCAAACAAAACGGCCAACATAGTTTTTTTTTCAGTTTTTTCAACTGAAAAAATTTCTCTGTGAAAACGGAGCCACTAACACAAGCGGCAACAGGAAAACTAATATTTCGGTGCCAAATTTACAAATGGCGATACCATCATCAAAGAATAAAAGCAATTAAAATATAAGAATTACACTTTACATTACGTTACAGTTGGATTCCACCACGCTGGTGTCGTTAATTTAAAATGGCCAGTTAGAGACGCGCGTGCAACAAGCGGGAGCATGATGCCCTAACCAGACTCGCAGCTCACGGCTGCACGGCTACGCAGAATGGTTTGTCAAAGACGTCAACATCACTCCTTAAACGCAACACCAACTATACGATTGCACCAATTTTGACCTTGTAGGCACGTAGTAGCGCATAGCTTCGCACGAAATTGTCTTCAGTCTGGAGAGGGCTTAACAGGCTCCCGCTTGTTGCACGCACGTTTCTAACTGGCCACTTTAAATTTACGACACCAGCGTGGTGGAATCCAACTGTAACGTAATGTAAGGCGTTATTTTTATATTTTAACTAGCATCGTACCCGGCTTCGCCCGGGTTTTGTTTCACGCGTGATTTGATTTGACCCGTGGTTGTGGGTCCCAGTTTTCGGTCGGTGTTGCCTGAATGTTGACTGCGAACGTAATGTAAGGTGTTATTTTTATATTTTAACTAGCATCGTGCCCGGTTTTTGTTTCGCGCGTGGTTTGATTTGGCCCGTGGTTGTTTCCCAGGTTTCGGTCGGTGTTGCCTGAACGTTGACTGCGAACGTAATGTAAGGTGTTATTTTTGTTTTTAAATTGCTACTGGCTTCGTTTTCACGTATTCTACGAGTGCACTATTCCAAATCCTTGCACAAATTTCCTCGAAACTGGGCTTTCAACCCCCCCCCCTCCCCATCACTGACTCTGACTTTCCAGTTTGAAATTGATGTCCATGCATCTACGCCACTCTTAGTTTCCTGCCGGCGTCCCAGTTACGGTTTCCGCTCGAGCTGGTTAGCACTTTAATGTCTTTGCAATGTCAATTTCCCAGACAAGTGGGCTCGAAAATGCATGTAGCGCCTGAAACGGCAAAGCTGAATGGGTTTAAGATGATAATAACTAGAGAAAATGTTTTCCTACCAACCCCCAACGCCTACGGGGCTAGGACGCTTCACTTCTTTTGGTGCACGTGCCTGGTTCCACTCCATTAGCGTTCAATTTCAGAACGGTCCCCAAGCGTAACGCGGGTTGCGCCGCTTATTGAAAATATTCGCAACAGTGCGCACACAAGTGAGTAGCGGGAACAAGCCACGATTTTTAGGCTGATGCGAGTCCGCTGCCAGTTCATGCAAAATTCGTCCTAATTGTTGACTTTAAACAACAATTAAACGGTGTAATGAATAACTTTCTTTTACTTGACGTCTTTAAAGTAAGTCCGTAAATCTACAACTTCTATCAATTATTAACACCGTCTACTACAAACGCATGCCGATTTTTTTTTGTTACCAGTTCGACAACGGAGTTTGACTTCGTTTGCTCTACTCGCCAAGGCCCTAACAACTCGGCCTTTGTTTCTTTGTGGTGTCCAGGGAATTCCAGGGAATTAAGCACTGTGACTGAGAATAGCACAGGGAATCTCACCACTGTGACTGATTGGCGCTAATGACCTATCTGCCGATACGCTGTTAAACCTGAATCCCCCCCCCCTCCCATCTGCTGTAGGTGAGGATTGCTTTCCACCTTCGAAGACGTTTTTTTTCTCTTTTTTTCTTTTGAATGATTTGCTCCACGCCTCGAAGATCGCCAGAAGACCTTATGTACCGTTTGCTTTGAAACTAACTTGTCTGTTAGGGCGCATTTACGCAACGACTCGCCTTTGCATTCTCGCAGCTAGAAACTAGAAATCATCTGAAATTCCAACATGGCGGCGGTTTTAGCTATATCGACTCGCAATGAAAACCCTGAATAATGCGACCCCTGAAGCGACTGTGAAAATTTCTTCAGGAGGAATTCTTTATCTTATTGTCACGGAATATAAGACTTAAAGTATATACTCAAACGAAGTTGGATTTAGCTAAGCAAGATAGCGTTGTTACCATGGAAACGACACCTTTGCCATCGCGATTAAATTCTAGCTGCGAGAATGCAAAGGCGAGTAGTTGCGTAAAAGCGGCCTTGGCTTGGAAAGACGTGGTGCTCTCTCCGACATTTTACAGAAGGAACGAGCTGGTAATTGCGAAGCAAACCTTATAATGGCATATAATGATGTGAATGTTTGTTCATTTGCTTTGCCAAACTGCAAACATAAAATTATGAAATGCGTACGTCGTTCTGGTACAACCTTCTACGCAGCCCATCCGTAGCCGTTTATGAGCAGAAGGAGGGGGCGTAGAGAAAATTCGGCGAATGGGTCTGTTGTCCCCTGCGTCCATGGGGTCGATATGGAGCGGATCGGCCAGCTACCACGCTCTCCTCCGTCCATCCTTCCAAGTACCGTCTGCGGTAACAGGCGATAGCGAAAGACGCTGCGTTTATGGAGGACGGAGGGGTAAAATCGCCAGCAGCGCTGATCCGAAAGGGGATCAAGAACGCCCTAACCCCTCCCTATTTCCCCCAACCCCTCGCCTCTCTTCTACCTCAAACCGTCTTGCAATGACGTCACGTCTCGCTTTGGAGGGATTTGGCCAATGCCTTTAGAAAAGATAGGCGCTAGAGATAACGACTTTCTCGATCCGCCATATTGGGGAGACGTGGACCGCATGGCCTATCAGGACAGACATAACACCCAACTCTGCCTTGAGGACATTAAAACCCCTTTTCTCTTCTTCCAGGGTTACTAAGTGCTGAACGACTCATCTCTGTCCCTTCAAACCCCCCCCCCCACCTCCCAAAGCAGGATGCATTCACAGCTCATGTATGAAACATAATGTCTGCTCGAGTTATGGTAACATAAAATTCTATGTCTTACACATACATCCTGTATGTAGCAAATTTAGCCACATTTTCGCAAAGTGTCAGGTCGGTATCTTTCAACCCGTCCAGAACTAAAGGGTATGGGGTAGGGCTACAGGGGATTGTAAAAGCACGATTTTTATTGCCGAAACACAAAAATGTAACAGATTTATAGGGTAATATACGACGCCATAAAGAAAGGTGTGGTCCTATTCAGTAATGATTCGCCGTTTACCACGATGGTGCATAGGGCAAGAATCGTGTTACCCCCATCGCATTATCACGGACATCTTCACCTTTACAACTCCATTCAGACCACATTGACAATAACAACTTCCCCTTACCCTTCATCCCCTCCTCACACCAAGGGGTTATACTGTTACCCCGAAATGGCCACAGGAGAAATAAGCAATGTTAACTTCAATAAGTGTAACATTACAAGCCAAGTGCCCATTACGTTCCAAAGCAAATGCTAAAATAATACAGCGCCCAGAACATTGGTTTCGACGGGTGCATCAGTGTAATGCAGAGAAGTGCAACTTGCAATCGCGACTTGCCAAAATGATCCAGCAAATCTCTCACTGTTGGAAACAGTTTTGGCTCCACAGTCTTGACGACACGTATGATATCTGTTGTTATGTCGACAATTCAGATCTTCCAAAACTAAAATCAGAACTCAGAAGCAACATAGCATTCTAAAGAGCGGTTGGAATGCGCTTTGAAGGAATACTCTTTCAAGGATTGCTCTTTGAAGCAATGCCCTTTAAAGGAGTGCTCTTTGACGGAAAGCTCTTTGAAGGAATGCTCTTTGAGGAGAGCTGTTTGAGGGAATGCTATTTGAAGGAATGCTCTTCGAGGGAAAGCTTTTTGAAGGAATGCTCTTTGAGGTATGCTCTTTGAGTGAATGCTTTCTGAAGGAATGCCCTTTGAAGGAATGCTCTTTGAAGGAAAGCTTTTTGAAGGAATGCACTTTGAAAGAATCTTCTTTGAGGGAAAGCTCTTAGAAGGAATGCTAATTGAAGGAATGTTCTTTGAGGGAAAGCTCTTTGAAGGAATCTTCTTTGAGGGAAAGCCCTTTTGAAGGAATACTCTTTGAAGGAATCTTCTTTGAGGGAAAGCCCTTTGAAGGAATACTCTTTGATGGAATGCTCTTTGATGGAATGCTTTTTGACGGAATGTTCTATGAAAGAATACTCTTTGAGGGAAAGCTGTTTAAATGAATGCTCTTTGAAGTAATCTTCTTTGAGGGAAAGCTCTTTGAAGGAATTCTCTTTTAAGGAATGCTATTTAAAGGAATGCTATTTGAAGGAATGCTCTTTGAGAAAAGTGCAGAAGGAATTCTGGCCCCAACTTATGGATTTGCAAGGGAGTTTTTGAGACTTCAGCCAAAACAGTCCGAACAGGTGGTTTATATTTTTTTAGTTCGCATGAGATAAGAGTTTATCAACTAGCTACGAATCCACCAGGAGCATCGAAAAGCGGCCTCACTTTCACTCAACAGATGCTTTAGGAACATTTCGTTGAGTTGCCTCACGGTTTGCTATGCATTGGAGGTACCAAACTCTTCATCAGTGGTGAGTTTTGTTGGATTAAATTGGTGGCTTTGGCTGTGGCGCTACATGCATTAAACTACAACATAATTTTCAAGAGAATTCATACACTTTTTTTTAAACCAGTTCCTAAATAAAATACACACAAAAAAGAGTGACTCCATAGATGAATTCGTCTTCTGTATGCGTAAAACTGCTGCTTTGATATCATTGATCTAAATAGGCAGCACTTAACAAATCCTTAAAAAAAATTGGTTCCAACTATACCAACGTTTACATTACGTGAATTGAAGCATGTCTAGAAGGTTTGTCGGTACTAGGTACTATTTCTCGAAAGAGCAACGTCGAATACATTTTGTAGAGGCTCCGAGACAACACAGTGTGCAATTCTTGTTATGCAAAAGAAGTTTCTGTAAGTTTTGTTTGACACAGAGACATTTGTGTGCCTAGTAAGTTTGCTCTCGCCATAAAACCAATTATTGACCTTCTTTACTCACTTTGTACTGGTTAAGGAGAGGATGTGTACAAAGTTTCACCATGAAATAGTCGAGTAGATTGACCGTACGTCAATTACCGTACGCCGAGTATGCCCCAATCATTAATAAGAAAACCTTACAGAATTAAAAAATTTAATTTTTTTTTTCAATTTTACACCTTTTATATTTTTTAAATTGAACTTTAACTTTCCTAAATTGAATTTTATTTGTAAAACGTGCTTTTAGTTTTCCTTTTTAGAATGTTCAAAGTTGAAATTCGGCTATTTTTTACATGAGTTTTTAGTTCTAAGTTTTACTCTTATCTTCTCCCCCACTAAACTGATTGATTTTCAGAATTTGTGAAATTGTTATTTACCGTTTTTACTTTAAAACTAACAAATAGAAAAAAAAAATCTGTTCATACGGCCTGATACTAGGGATTTTAGTTACTCATACAACAAGTAAAAAATTTACGACGGTCGTAAAAGTTCATGGAAATCTTTGTCAAGACGTTGCTTACTATAAAGCAGAGCGTTAAAATTCCACGTATTTTGAAAATTTGACCTTTATAAACAGTGTTTGGCGAGAGCTTATGGTCGTAAAGCTTTTTCCCTTATCCTCTCAACTCGCTGCTTATTTTCATTACTCGTACACCAGATTTTATTTTAACACAATAGTGAATTAAAATCGTGCCTTACTATCCCGCTAAGTAAAGCTCACTGTTTGTAACGATCTAGCACACTCAAAAACTAACTGAGTTAGATCAAACAAGACGGAAAGCCGACGGCTCTAAAAGAGTCAAATGAATACAGATGCAAGCCTATTTTCGTTGCCTTTTGGACTTATATGTCAGACTGCCTGAGCGGGGAATCGAACCCACGACCTTTAAAACCTAAGACCAAGGTTTTACCGCTGAGCCATACTGACACGGCTAAAAGGAAACCATAGGCAGCGTTTAACAGGAGCATATACAGTATGTCTCAGACGTCCTGAACCAGGTAGCCTATATGGTATACATTGTACAGTGCAGCCTATACTACACCCAGAGGAGAGTCCTGGGTTTGAGTCCTGGGTTTACTGCGAGTGAACACCTATTGTGGAAGACATTTGCTACTCCCATTAGGTGCATATTTGGCTCATAGGTTGCTGATTTGTACTAATTAGGCCTAATATGGTATAGGCGTACATCGTATAGGCCTACACTGTATTGGCCTATACCAAATAGGCCTTCCTGGTTCAAGACTTCTGAGACACACTGTATACATGTCAGTATGGCTGTGCGGTTAGGACTCCGGCCTTTGATTTCAAAGGTCGTGGGTTCGATTCCCCGCTCAGGCAGTCTGACATATAAGTACAAAAGGCAACGTAAATACGTTCGCATCTGTATTCATTTGACCGAGTTAGATCGGTAGAACAATGAGCTGGATCGATCGGAATTGTGAGGCCTTTGCCGGCTAAGTACTGTATGACACTTTTTCTTGCAGAGATATATCGTAGTTTTCATTTTAGAGTTTGCCAATCAACAAGGTGGAATGTTCTGTAGAACATTTTTGTAGAACATTTTTGTGTTTTATTACTGTGGGTTGTGCCAGTAACTTAGCATTTCGTCGCATTATTTTCAACAAGGTTTGAGTGGGGTGTTAGCGAAAACATTTACAAATTGGACTTAGCAAACAAACAAAGACAATTAGATTTCTGTACAGACACCACGAAATTGGCTTTGGCTTCATTTGACTACTACGAACATGATATCTTCGTCGATAGGAGAGGTCACAACTGAATGAACTGGCTGTCCATTTGTATTGGAATCAGGAATAATTAATTAATTGAATAGCCGATGGAGTCGCAGCTTGCAATGGAATTATGACCAGATTGTAATTAATCCACTGTGGTCACGTTTGAAACGTGATGTCCAGGTGGCTCATGGATGATTCCCGAATGTGAACGGCTAATTCAGTAGCCTGAAGTCATTTTACGACTTCAGTGACGACCTCGGGCCACGTGCGTGAATTGAAAATGAATTACGAATTCCTCTGTGTTTATTCTATATTAAAATAAATTCTTGTTTGTTGTATGAAAAGGAACAATTCTTCAAATTTGAAAGCTCCTTAATGATGCAGTGATCAATCATCTGTATACGGTATAATTTTAGACTTATGGGAAGAAAAGGTGTCTCCTTTTCGGAAAATCGGAAAATGTCCAAGTTCTGATGGTATTACTGCAAAAGTAGTTAAAGCCTCGAAGCGAAACTGGCACGTTTCCTCGTTTCCACAAGCATGCTGTAATCATCCCTGTTTTTAAGAAGGGTTGTTGTAAAAACCCAAATAACTACAGTCCCATTGCTTTGCTCTCCGTTTTTTCTAAGCTACTAGAAAAAACTATGAAAAACAGGTTGGAGGGGTTCTTAGAAAAGCATAATTTACTGCATTGCAACCAATATGGTTTTCGAAAAAATAGAAGCACTGAAGATGCTATTTCGAACCTTCTCGACCAAATTTATACAGCACTAGACACTAACAACGTTGTCTTCGGGATTTTTCTTGACCTAATGAAAGCTTTTGACACGGTCAATCACGAACGTTTAGTAAAAAAGCTCGACCTTTATGGAATCAGGGGGCTTTCAAATAAGTGGCTCAGGGACTATCTATCAAATAGAACCCAAGTAACTAAAATAGATGGCCACTTCAGTGATAGTGCTTACGTCACTACGGGAGTACCTCAAGGCTCCGTCTTGGTGCCTTTACTTTTTCTAATTTACATTAATGACATTTATTACTTGAACACTTCCTCGAACATTCCTTCATTTGCTGACGATACGGCTCTACTTAACGTTTGTAACAACAAAGTAAACAATGTTAATGCTAGTATTGAACACGATTTAATATTAATCAGCGATTGGTTTACTGAAAATCTTTTAACACTGAACGCCACTAAAAGTTATTTTTTACAGTTGTCACAAAATTGATAAAAGACGGGGAAGCCAAAGGCTCACAAGAAATAACTAAATACAGATGCAAACCTATTTACGTTGCCTTTTGGACTTATATGTCAGACTGCCTGAGCGGGGAATCGAACCCAGGACCTTTGAAATCAAAGGCCAAGGTCCTACCGCTGAGCCAGACTGACACGGCCTAAAGAAAGAAAAAGGAAACGTCCATAGGCAGCATTTAACACGTGCATACATACATATAAACAAACAGGCCGTGTCAGTCTGGCTCAGCGGTAGGACCTTGGCCTTTGATTTCAAAGGTCCTGGGTTCGATTCCCCGCTCAGGCAGTCTGACATGTAAGTCCAAAAGGCAACGTAAATAGGTGTGCATCTGTATTTAGTTGTCACAAAAACTAACGAACCTGACAATACCACTCTGACATTGCATAAATGCAATCGAGACCTGCCGAGATGTGGCTGCCCATCACAGATCAGTAAAACAAACGAAGTTAAATACATTGGGGTTACTTCAGACAGTAATCTAAACTGGAAGAGCCAGATTAGTGCTATTACTACTAGGTTGCGTGCACTCTTATGTGAGACTAGAGGAAGCCCATGCTACGCATGGGGCCGGTCACATTTCCCGGGACACATTGCCCGGGACATTTTCCGACGACTTGTCAGATTTATCGACCACTCATGCCTGGCTCAGGTAGAGTGGGAGAGTGCATTTTTAATGCGGGCGCGAGGAGGGGAGAAGTGGTTTTCCTTTAAGGCTTTCCTTTAGGCTTTCCTTTTAGCCGGCCTCCGATATTATAATAAAGATGTATTATATTAGAAAACTTATCTCAGTCAAAATGCTCAAAATGGTTTATTACGCTTTGGGTCAGTCTATCTTGCAGTATTCCCTCATCTGTTGGGGTGGAACTTACATGAATGCTGTAGATCCAGTCATCAAGCTTCAAAACAAAATTGTTAGAGCGATGACATTTAAAAAGCAACGGGATCACTCTTTTCCAATTTATCAACAACTCAACATTCTGCCCATTCGCCACCTTTATGTGTTCAGAACTTTATTAAATTTTAGAAAAAACGGAGCTCGCGTTTCCACTCGCCTTATCACGAATTATCACACTGGGAATGAATCACTGTTTTACGTTATGCAGCCAAAAGTCTCTAAAGAACGACTACACAAATGTAAGTTATACCTTGGTAGCAAATTTCACAATAACCTGCCTGTTAACATTCAAGAAATTAATAACCAGCACACGTTTCAGAAACATCTGTTTGGGTGGTTGATTAACCTGGACAGAAATTATCCAGAAAGCATGTTTAGCATTGTGAGCCGAACGTGCTTTCACCTTTCTTCCAATTTTGATGTTTTGCAGCTTTTCTGTCTCTTATTTTATTATTGTTATTATCAATATTATTTTTTATGGGTCTGCAATTTATTACTATTAGTATTGACTATTTGCCTATTACACGATTCAACAATTCAAAATTGGTTTTAAACGATACCATTGTTGACTATATTTTGACTATATTAACTATATATTGACTATAAAATGTTTGTTTTTGCTTTACTCGTGTTTTCTTAGAGATTAATTTATATATTTCACTCCTCTTTTTATTCTGCTTTTATCTCCCTTTTCATAAATTTGTTGCGTATATATATATATTCATCGATGCATTTTTTTTATTTTACTTTGATGTGTTTTGTTGTTGTTCTTTTGGCACCTACCCGTTGATTCTGTGTGCAAAAGTGCTATTGTTCAATTGTTTTTATTTTTCTGCTGCTCTCAAACCACACGCGAGCATTAGCTCTTGTGGAATGAGTGTTTGCTTTTGTGCTTTTTTCGTAACCTGTGGTGGATGAATAAACTTACTTACTTACTTACTTACTTCCTCATCGATCTGCTTCATGTTGCGCTAGAATTACTTAAAATTATCAGCTGAACAATTTTTTCCATAACGTTTTTGGAGTAAACTTTTAGTCTGGCCAAAAACCAGAAAGGTAAAAATCACTTTGGTGATGAAAAATATAAACAGAGTAGCTATCAAGTGCAGGTGAAAGACGAGATCACGACGTTTCGGTTCCGATAGCTCGGAACCGTTTTCAAGCGAAGGGTTTAAAACATGTCAAACAACTTAAAAAATCAATAAAAATAACAGCAGAGCAGATGCGTCATGGTTATAGGGCTTAAGGATGTAAGGTCCGATACTAAAATTAAACATTAAAATTAACTTAAATAAAAAGTCGGCACAATTCGGGGAATTCCTCGTAGTGTTTGGGGGGGGGGGGGAATGAGGCTTAATGGCGCGTCGACAGCTTGGTCATTAGCGCCAACCTCAGTCACAGTGCAGTGGTCCGGGTTGCCACTGCACCACACATTACATAGATATTATTCAAACCCCTAATCTAAATCTTGTCATACATCTGTACCTCCTGCAAAAATTGAAAAACACCGGACAGGAGGACAGACTTGTCGCCCAATTGTGTTTGGGGGAGATAGGCAACCCTGCTTCCTTATTTATTTTGACCAGTGAAGGAAAGATTACAACGTAAGGGTCAAACAAATGCTAAAGACATTAGCAAAAAACAGGAAGCTATTAAAGTACTGCAAACGAAAGAAACAGCAGAAAATCGTAGGATATACGTTAGAATCATGAACTTTGCCTTCCACTGGGAAAGTACTCATTATTTCATGAGCCCCAAACACTTCCAGTCTTTTCCTTTAAAAATTTGGCTACATATTAAATTTCCTTTCCTCTTAAAAAAGTCTTTCCGCAATAACTTACCGAGAAGTAAAGGGGAGAGAAGAACCATGGCTGGTTTTGCGTGTAGACGATGGTCATCGATTCACGCATTCAAGAAATGATGGCGCTCGTGCCGATGGACAGATGGACGAAGAGCCGCGTAAGATTTTTCGACTCGGTTGTCCAATATATACTGTCTGGAGAGAAAGTGGAGGAAAGTGGTTTTCCACTAAAAGTTCTTCCTTTTATATCAGAACCGAAAGTTAGACAAATGGAAGAAGCCATTCCCTATCTCTTGGCTTTTCTTTATATCTTTTATATTTTTTAGTTCTTTTAACTTCTAAGAAGAAGAAGAAGACGAAGAGGAAGACCATTTTCGCCTTCAACTTGTTCCCGATTGGTAGCTCCTTTGTCTTCATAATCCGCAGCCATTTTGTCTGGGACTCATGGCCCATTATACATTTCTCTCTAGACTAGCACCAACCAATATTCGATGCACGCTCGTTTCTCTCTCTCTCTCTCTCCCACGCAAAAGAAGACTGAATTCCATTGTCAAAGCTGACGGTGTCATTACAAGTTTTAGGAATGGAAATTCTGCATCCCATCGACCAAATTTAATTCTGGAAAACGAGGAAAGGAAAGGAGAGGAACGTTTAGTAGGGAAAGAGAAGTGTCTTTTGGAGGGAAATGTCTGTGGTCGACATTCTCAATTCAATTGGAGACATGTAGATTGTAGCCCTCTGGTGGAGTCAAGTTGCTCCGCCGGATATTGCGGAACTATACAGGCGTCAAGCCAAAGTGTCTGACACCAACACAAAATGTCAAACAGCAAAGTTTACCTCCCTCCCCACCCCCAAATACCAGAAACAAAATGAACAATGGTAACGTACTGAGTGGCTGCCAGTCTGGCCAAGTCATTGTATGCGCTAAAGTAGACACACTCCATTACACGAGTTTGTAAATCAATACTTTAGGCTGTATTTCTGCAATGGTTTCACGTTGCAGTTTTGCAGCTTGAAGCTAGTTGCGAATAACAGTATGAAAGCGTTGCCATGGTACCAGATTACCTGGATAGCTACCCACAGCTGTTTGCTGAGCAGATGCAGCCGTAACAGCTCCGGAAAATACAGATAAACTATTACTCCTGAAGAAATTATTTCACGGTCGCTTCTAACTCCCATTGTTTATTACTTTGTAAAGGAATCCGGCAAAATAAAACAATACTAATAGGATTTTTAGCTCAGTTTATAGTTCTTTTCACGAGATCCTTACCTAAATGCAGCCTTGTGCCCGATAACACTGATTAAAATCTAGTTGGCTACTGAAATCACGACTGTTTTTTGTATTACGTATGGTGCAAGGCAGGAGATCGTACAGCACTAAATACTATAAAGCAGTGACACGACGTAGTATTATTGTATACAACTCTATGCTGGAGCCTTAATGGGTTAGCTGCAAGGGGCACTGCAGAGAGAAACAGAAGGGCGTCATACTGAAGCCGATGCTGTGAAAAGTGATTTCTTAGACCTAAAAAGCGCGATTTTTGTTGTTGGAGGAAACAACGTTATTTTAAGCCTAAGAAATCCGCTCTTCCGTTGTTTTTCCCTCCATTTTTATGTAGTGCACCTTGTAGTTATGCCCTCCAAAACCCATACTGGTGCCAATATGGCGGCAAATGTCATTGCTCTATAGGACTAGCCCTGTTTTCATAACCAAGAAACAGCAATCTCTTCACCAGTCGAGAAGAAATCTAGCCATTTACTCAACCGTCTTCAGTTTTTTTCTGACATCAATTTCGACCACCTTTCAATCTCGTTTAGATTTACACACGATAAATGAGTTTGTCGATCGCGTTCCAATTTTATTTAGCACGTTCGTTAGCTAATTCTGTAGGTATTCTGTAGTGATTCTCTTCCGTGTACGTTTCTACGTTACCTGCAGTCGTCCTTTGACAACACGAGTCATGTGACTTCCCACCACAGGCTATGGCGACGGTTCTTGCGTCATAGCTTCATGTTGTAACGTCATCAGGCGCAGCGTAGAATGTAGTTCTGGGAGCCAGGGAGCACGCTAGGAGCCAAGTCGGCAGGTTTTACAATAATACAGGCATGTGCCACATTTGATACCGAAATTGGGCACTGGGGCCTCTTAATAATTGATTGCTTTAAAAACTACATCCGGTAACGTATCGAGGAAAAAACTGCCTAAGTCTAGTTATATTTTGGCGGCGAAATGTTACAATCTTTTGCCTAAAATAGTCAAGAAGGAAAGCAATTTTAGAACTTTTAAGAGGAAAACGTATGATTGGCTACCGTCCTTGGCTGATGCAGAATCTTTTTTTTTTTTTAATAACTAGCATCGTACCCGGCTTCGCCCGGGGATTTGTCTGTCCCGTGGTTGTTTCCCAGCATTTGGTCGGTGCTGCCTGATCGTTCACTGCAACAGTCGATTTTTGTTTCTGTAACACTCCCCCTTTCCGCCAATCCTCTCCCTCCTCCTTTTATCCCGTCCTCTCCCTCTCCTCTTGGTTTCCTTCCCTTTCTCCTCTTAGCTATACGTAGTTGAACACGTACCCGGCTCCCAGGTCCCGTGCTTGTTTGTTTGTTCTCTTCTAGGTTCAGTTAATGCGTAATCGTATGCTTAATGGTAACAGCTCATTCCCCCCCCCCCCCCGCCCACTCCCAGTCTTTCCCTGTGGCTTAAACGATGCGTACCGTGTGAAAAAGAAGTGTGTATGATGTCACTACCCTTGACATTACCACGGTGTTTAGTTAGAAGGATAATTGTTAGAGCAAATTGTTAGTTGAGGGCAACAATGTGCCAATTTCAACTTCTTTTCAGGGCAACAACGTCCCAGTTTCACCTTCAAGCCAAAGAATTGACACACTCGCACGTTTTCATTGTTCCCATTCCGGGGGTCGTTGCGGTTGCTTCATTTCTGCTATGAGACTTCGGTTTATAATGTAAGATGAGCTAATTATCGATGTTTTGTTTTGTTTTGTTATACATGTTGCTGACCTAGTATAATGTATTAGTTTTTATGTCTCCGTTCTCTTATGAACCTATTGTAAAGTTACTATTTACTGTCTTTGCATGATGCAGTACTAACGGTGTTTTCCTAATTAATGTATTTATAATTAACGTACACGCGAGCCAGTGCTCTTGTGAGTTATATCTGTTCGATTTTTAATTGAGATAAACTTACTACTTACTTACTTACAGTAATCTTAGCGACAGCACGCTATAGGCTTATACCCAGCAACGTCAGCCAGTCCATAAAAAAAAGTCAACGAGGTGCAATTCGTCACAACAAGCATGCCAAAAAAAAAAAATAATTAGAAAAAGGAGGACATCTGCTACAACGACTCATACTGGAATTTTTAGTTGTGGCCAACATCACTCTAGGCAAGATTTAAGAGAAGAGCGCTTACAGCACGTTACGGCGTCGTCAGTGAGTGCTTCTGCCAAATTTTCCAATAAAATAAAAGTTGCTATTCCTCCTCCCCCATTTTCCCCTTACCTCTGTTTCCTCAACACGCCACAGCAGCTGCAGGTCGGCTGGCTCCTTCGTTGAGTAACAACCGCCGAACTGTAATTGGCACTTCGAAGCTAAGGCGCCAAGACACCATTGCAAATCGTTCTTTTTAGGGACTGGGCGTGGGAGGGGAGTGGGGCATCTCGAAAGTGACGTTGTCGGCCTCCCTTGTCACTCAGGCAATTAGAAAACAATTATTCTTTCTTGACAGATTTCGCACACATGCCCCAAATCCCGCTTGGACGGGCGACGAGACGAGCAAACGCGCGTGCTCGTTTCGTTATTAAATCCGCGGAAAGCGAGAGAAGATATGGAAGAAAAGAAGGACAAATTTGGGTTGTACTGTGACATTCTGTCTTATCCCATTCCCCCTCCTTCCTTCCCACTTACCCTTCTTCAGGTACTTTTAGAGGCTGCGTAACTTTCGCATTTGTGGCAAACCGTCATTAAATTGCTGACGGGCGCGGGTCGGGGGAGGGGGGGGGGGGGGGGCGGGAAGAGAGTGGAGATTGGTGGAGGGGGAGGAGATAGCTAACGAAGGAAAATCACCTCTTTTCGGGAGAGAATTGATTTTTGATGATCAACGATCGATCTAGAATCGGTATTGACGTTTCGTTACTGTTGTGAGTTTCAACTTAAATTTCAAGGCTACAGATGGTTTACGCGTATGTGGGTTTGATAAGATAAACCATTGTGCACTAATTAGTTGAATGTAAAAAAAAAAAAAACACCCGGTCTGCGCAAACATGTATTAAAACGAGGCTGTATTTAAATGCTTATGTTTTCCAGCATGTTCCAAAAAATTCAGCAGTCAAGTTATTCATAACACCACTGACATCATGTCACTCACTGTTAAAATTTACCATCGCCGTCCATTATTATTATTATTATTACCTTTAGCATCCATGTTTGCGCAGGGAAGTGATGGGAATAATTAAATTCTCGAACAATATTTTTGCCCTCTTTGTTACTGATTTAAAAAAAAATAAATATTTGTTTTCTGTAGAACAATATTTGTAATAAACTTGCAAATATACACTATACATTTATAGTGCTAAATTGTTTTTCACCAAATAGACCACTGATCTTGATGGTGAGTGGGGAATTCTGCGATCACGGAGGGTACACGCCAGGTGCAATAATGCAAGGCCCGCTGTGAAACCTAAGCGAAGAAGGGGCAACAAATTAAACCCTACGAGAGTTACGGAAAATCGGTCAAACGGTCGGGGCTCAAAAAGCAGGGATGCTGGCGATCAGAGAGGTTTAATGGGGGGTATTATGTTTTATGGCGCGTGGACAGCTACTGTAGGTCTTAGTGCCAACCTCAGTCGCAGTCCAGTGGCCCGGGTTGCCACTGTGCCACACATTATACAGCGATGCTAACCAAACCTCAAATCTAGATCTAGTATTGTGTCTTTCGCTGATGATATTGCACTTTTTGCTGCTGACAAAAATAGAGAGCTAGCCTCTGTTAGTATTGAACGTGATCTTGTACTTATTGGAGACTGGTTTATTGAAAACCTCCTTACCCTTAACGTAACGAAAAGCAATTATGTGAGTTTTGCTCTTAAGAAGAGGAGCGAAACAGTTGTAGATTTTCTTAAAATGCACAATTGCTCAATGCAGATAACTTCACCAAGTGATTGCCCATCAATCCAAAAAGTTAACGAAGTTCGATATCTTGGTGTCACCTTAGATAGAATGTTAATTTGGAAAAGTCAGATTGCAGCAGTTCTTAATAGACTGCGCGCACTACTGTGTAAAATGTATTATCTTAGAAAGCATGTTTCCTTAAAGATGCTTAAATTATTTTATTTTGCCATGGGACAGTCATGCCTTCAGTATTCGATTACATGCTGGGGTGGAACTTACATGAATGCTATTGATCCGGTTATCAAGCTCCAAAAGAAAATTGTTAGAGTGATGACTTTCAAAAAACAGCGTGATCATTCTTTCCAACTCTTTCGAAAGCTAGGTATCCTGCCAGTCCGCCATCTGTATGTTTACAGAGTCTTAATTAACTTCCGCAGAATTAATAAACGTGCTACAACTCGTTTTGTGACCAATTACCACACGAGGAGTGAATGTAATAATTTTGTCATTCAGCCTAAAGTTACAAAAGCAAAAGTTACAACCTTGGAAGCAAATTTTGCAATAACATACCCAACTACATAAAAGATATTACTGAAATTCATCGTTTCCAGAAATACCTGTTTCGGTGGCTACTGGGTATCAGTACTGTGGCCCTTGAAAATTTATTTAATGTTATAAGCTGAAAAATACTTTCAGCACTTTTTGTTTTGTTGATTTGCTTTGATTATTTGTAGCATGTTTATTTATTTTTACTGTTGTGGTTATTTTTTCTACGATGCACCTTAACTTTGCATTTATTGACAGTGATTGTAATAACTGCATTTGCTAATAATAGTAACTTTGCAGTCGCTCTTATTAAAAATAGTAATTTAAAATAGTATTAAAATAGTAATACAAATAGTAATAAAATTGGTAGTAAAAATAGCTAATAAAACTTCTAACATTTGCTTATAACAGTAGTAATAATTTTATACTGCTATTATTGCAATTTTTTTTGTCTACGATGCACCCATACTTTGCAATATTGTTTCATATGTCGACATTTGTAATTCTTGTATTTTCAAGTTTAATTTTCTTATGGTAGCCAACACACCACACGCGAGCATCAGCTCTTGTGGGGTGAGGGCACATACGGAGTTTTGTACCGATTTGCCCGATTCAATAAACCAGTATTCTTCTCTATTCTCTCAAAATCTTATCCTATTTCTGTACCTCCTGCAAAAATTAAAAAGGCCGTACGGGAGAACGGACAAATCGCCACAGTGGTCATCGTTGCTGAGCGGTGAGACTGCTCAGCCTGGTTGCAGATTTGGTCGAACCCCTGGAAAGGGACCTTGGCAAAGTCCCCACCAAGACTGCCGGCCAGGGTAGTGTGAGAAACTGCCATACTCTTCCAGCGGCTATGGGAACTAGCTAATTCTGGCCAATTCTGGAACACCTTTCGGCCCCTGCGACGATCGGAGGTTTCCCGGTTCGAATCCCCGGATTGGCTCCTCCCTTTACCAGATATTTATTCTCTCCTAAAAGTCAGGTCTCGTGGAAGATGGAAACGGCGACGAACCATCATCAAGATGGTGTCAATCAACAAGCAAGTGACGGACCGTAAATGGCCATCGACACCAAGAACGGCTACGAAGGTCACGAACGAACATACAAGAATGGAAAACAACTCTTTTCTTGGTCTCTAAATTAGATATTGATCCAAGCGGTTAATAAAGGGCTATGAACCTCTTCTGATACACTGTTATGATACACTGAGCCATGGCCATTAAACTAACTGGCCCGACCTACGACGAATTAGAAGAGGGTAGACAAAATGGACGCCACGACTGGCCCATTTCTTGCAAGAGGTCGGTTCTGGAATTGGCAAATCGCATCAGTGAACTTTTGTACGGAGAGTCGCGACATCTGTTGGCATCTAGTGGCGGTTTTCAAAATGTAATTTTAATTTTACGTAGATTAGCGTGACAAATTTTTATTGTGTATTAAAATATTTTAAAATAATTTTTAAGCTATGACTCAGCCACAGTTAAGTTGCGCTTGGGGAAAAAAAAGAGACACGTTCGTGTATCCAGAAAGTGTTACAAGGGAAGAAACGTTGCAGTTTTGTACGGACGATGTCGCCCTCGGTTGACAGAAAGAGGCAACATAACGAATCTTCGCTGAAGCACGGAGCTTAAAGGGCAATTACATCCATTTTGACATGCATGTTTGACTTTTGGATCACTTACACAATAACTAAACACAGGAATTGCGGTAAGAATACATTACTTACGTCCGATATAACAATTTAATTACTGCATCACCAAAACACACGGAGATCGCCATTGTTTTGCTGGAACGTTCAAAAATTAATGCCGACAGATGTCACTTTTCGATTTCGAATCGCAGCCTATTGAGATAGCTGTATTGACTGTGAGGAACTCAAGCGTCTGACGGCCTTAGCTGGCCGGCAGTGTAGTGGCCAGCTAAGGCCGTCAGACGCGATGCAGTAATTAAATTGTTATATCGGACGTAAGTAACGTATTCTTACCGCAATTCTTGTGTTTAGTTATTGTGTAAGTGATCCAAAAGTCAAACATGCATGTCAAAATGGATGTAATTGCCTTTAAAGTGGCGTTTTCGGCGGCCATATTGCCCAACCCAGTCATTTTTTCATCCATTATCCGGCCGGTACCGTAGATGGCCCTGACTGAGCATATCCATTCTTTCATGGAGCACCCATAAGATAACCCATAAGAAGTTATCCTGCTTGTTTATGTACCTTTACTTTTTGAGTTTTCAAACCCATGAATGTTTCCGCAGTGCAGTTGCTTTCGGCTGTTAGTCAGATTTTTAAACTAAAATCTTCAGCAAATAGCGAAGCCAAAAACGACAACAATAAGAGGCGCAGAGAAGGAACGAGGTTGGGATTCGTAGGAAGGGGAGGTGTAGCGAACATTCATTACGGAGATTGGGTATACGACTCGCATCTAGTGCACCTAATGCACTCTTTCACGTCACAAGCAAAGACAACAAGTTAGGCAGCCAGTTGTTTCTTTTGCTGAAAGCAAGGAAATTGTTTCTGGAAAGTTAATCGTAATTTTTAAAAAGAAAACGGAACAAAACCTGATATGGAGTCCTACCTTCGTGTGTCGAAACAAACAAAAAAAACAAGCACTGAAGAAAGACGTAAAAAAAAATAAAAAAGAAAGTAGAGAGAGAGAAACGATAAAAAAAATAAACACAAATTCTACAGGCTAATGACTGAAGAGCATACTGGTGAAACATAAATTGGATCGCACGAAAACTGGAGCAAGCATTGTACGGAAAAAGGAAAAAAGAGAATGAAATCGAAAACGAAACATACTAGTCTCTCATGATAAATCACAGCGCCACCTAAATTTGTAAGAATTAGGAGGTGGAAAAATCCAGTCAAGAGTATTAAAATCATGGGTAGATTGCGACTATCGACTTTCGAGGATACGTTATTGTTAACCATGAACAATCCCAAGATAAAAAAAAAACTGATAACATATCTACGTGGCCACGGTTCTCATCGTTTAAAATGTCAAAATTACTTTATTTGTTCCTCTTCCAAAGCCAGATTTTTGATTTCTGTAACGTACGAGCTAAAATAGATTTGCGAGAACTAAGAGGTACTTGATGCAGTAAATCAAGGTCTAAGGCGTTTACCAAATAAGCAGTACATATAATGTTTGGGTTGTGTTACACAGTTAAAAGCGACATTTTTTATTTCTGTAACGTATGAGTTAAAGTACGATTCGAAAGAACTAAGGGGCATCTGATACAGAAAATCAGAAAGAGTTTTAAAGCGTCTGCCAAATAATCAGTATATATAATGTTTGGGTTGTGTAGCACAGTTAGTTCGATCATCAAGCGGGTGGCAGACTGCCTGCCTATGTAAAGTTGTACTGTGTTTAAATCTTTGCACACCATGGCGTACGACTTACCTTTAAACGCAATAACTGTTTACATAGTGCTGAAACTTAACCCCTTTGCACACCAGAGCACACGTCTTACTTTAAACGGAATTCCTGTTTGCATTTAGCACTGGGACGTTTCTGTCACGCGCCAGGAAATTCGTCATTGCTTTAAACGGTATAAGTGTTTAAATTTAGCCCTGAGACTTAACACCTTGTGCAGCAGAGTGTGTGTCTCAGCTTTGAAGGGAATAACTGTTTGCATTTAGCACTGAGACTTAATCCCTTGCACACCAAGTCGTCCATTTTAGCTTTAAACGAAATAACTGTTCACATTTAGCACTGACACTTAACCCCTTGCACACTAGGGCCTAGTCTT
>JAHWFP010050427.1:0-31137 GCA_023313725.1 Lithobius niger | reverse complement strand
GTGAAGTAGACGTTCTACTTGGATTATTTTGTGCAAGCCTTCTTCAATCAGTGGTGGAGGATTGGACCAGGACTAGACTGACCGCTCAGCGATTGAGTATTTGGGTGAGTGTACACGAGATATGCTGTAGGCCGCCAAGCCTAGTGTTATAATTAGATGCATTTTTTTTAAATGGTTTGGTTGTTCATACACCAAAGCTAGGAAGGTCTTAAAGGTATATTTTATGTATGTCTTACTGGATTTGGGAAAGTCGTTTTAGTTTTAAACTCACTTTGCCCTTTTTAACGTAAATTAATCGCGGCTGCTTTTAATTTGTAAATTTCACTTATACAAGCTGTATTTTGAAATCATTAACGTTAAACCTCAAAATGTCGGACCTAAACTTAGACGACATTATCAAAGATATCCAATATAAGGATTTAAAGAAAGCCTGTACTAAATTGGGCTTAACTGTCACAGAAACTCGACAAGAAACTGTGATCGTATTACAAAATGCGTTAGACGAACATCGTTACGAATTACAAGATCTATACGATGAACTAGCTCCGGCTATCGAGAAACGCGAAGCCTTTATACTGCAAAAGCAGGAACTGGCAAGTAGAGAAAAAGAATTAGCCTTAAAATCAGAAGAATTAAGACTAAAAGCCTTAGAAATCGCTGACAGCGAACGAAGGCGTGATGTTGAATTAACTGAGGCCGACCGACGTCGTACTCATGAATTAGCCATGCAAGACCAAGCAGCCTTGATTAAGGATCGTGATGCCGTTCTTAAAGCTCAAGAAGCTGCTCTTACTGAGAAAAATAATGCTCAAGAATTAGAGAAACTTAAACTACAGCTCGAATTAGCTAGGCTAAATGCTGTTAGCATTAACGTTAACGCTCCAGCAGGAGCTAACAACGCTCCCCCAAGTCCAGTAGCTCCCGTCTCTAGACACGGGAAAATTTCTGATGTTGTAAGGTTGGTGACCCCTTGGACTCCTAAAACGGAGATAAATAGTTTTTTAAAAATATTTGAAAGAACTATGACAACCCAAAACATACCTAGAAATCAGTGGAGTACAGGTTTAATACCCGTAATGGGAGAGGTTTTAATTAAAGTGTGTGACCAGTTAACGGATGCAGAAATGCAGGATTATGATGTTGTCAAACTTAAATTGCTCGACAGGTTTGTCCAAACTAAGGAGTCGGTTCAAACTGCGTTTCGTTCCCTTGAAAAAGAAAGTGAACAGTTGTACCAGGATTTTAGTTTTGAATTAAAAACTTTATTTTCACGATGGCTTTCGTTGGCCAAGGTTGAGGGGGAGTTTAACAACCTAGTTAACTTGATGCTTTTGGAGCAATTCATGAAGTCTTGCCCTGTCCCTTTACGTAAGTGGTTGCCCGACCAGGTCCGGACTGGCACCTTGGCCGAAGCGGCAAAATTGTGTGACGAATACACCACCCGCAACAAGCAAATTGCTGTTGACACTGCTTCCCGTGTTGCTAAAACCCAGCCTGTCGCTGGCGCATCTGGTAATGCTTCTAAAGCAACCTCTAATCATCGTGGGGGCAACAGAACCCACAATACTGCAGCTAAACCGGCCGGTACTGCAGAGAGCAATGGTGATTCCACTGGTGGGGATTCTGCCAGCAGCTACAACTCAACTAAAGAGTTTGACAGGCAACGTAAACCTTTTACGGGTACTTGTTTTTTTTGTAAAAAAATCGGACACAGACGTTCCGATTGTCGTTTAAGACAGGCCCAAGAAGCCGCTGCTTCTGGTGCCGAGTGTAATTTTGTTTCCCACACCCCCCCTGAAGTCGTGTTGGCAAAACATATTCACGAGTGGAGCGTGAACGGTTCGAAATGCCTAGTGTTAAGAGATACAGGTTCATCACATGACGTAATTGCTCGAGACTTGGTCAAACCTGAGCAGTTTACCGGCGAGTACACGCACTGTCGTAACGCCCTCACCGATCAAACAACTGCCCATGCTATTGCTTTAATAGATGTGCAAACCCCGTATGGCCCTATCCGTACGGAAGCCCTCGTCTCCGACCATATGGGTCCGAGTTTCAGTATGTTATTAGGCGTGCCGTCCCAAACCATTCTAGAAGAAAAGGGTTTTCAGACCCTCCCGTCTTACGTAAACGCTACTACGCGCGCTCAGACGCGTGCCGCTAGCCAGTTGCCAATAGTTAAACTTGATTACCGTGAGGTGTCAAGTGACAGCGAGGTGGAGTCATGCAGCGATGACGACTCAAGCGTGGCAATCCCCCTAGAAGCCCCAAGCGGTTTCACGAGCGCAAAACCAGACGTTTTAGACGCTGCTATTCTTGGCCCACAGTCGGAGCAATTTTCAAAGTTGTTAGACATTGACAAGAATAAATTTGCCGAGTTGCAATGTAAATGTCCCTCTTTACAGTTGTGTTGGAAGTATGCTGAGCTGCCTGAAAGCCAGCAAGACGAAAATAAATTGTTTTTCGTAGACAACGGTTTGTTGTTTCGCAAGCCTTTTCGCCCTGACGGAAGACCGTTAATTAAGAGACAGTTGGTTCTTCCCCAGGAGTGTAGGAATTTGGTATTAAGCACTGCACATGCTAATGCATGGGCTGGCCACTTAAGGCGTACAAAAACTAAGGAAAGAGTGCTGACTAATTTCTACTGGCCTAAGTGCTTTACCGATATTGAGACTTATGTAGCCACCTGTTTGACTTGCCAAAAAAATGGCAAAACTGGGCAAAAATTTGTTGCTCCCATGGTGCTCGTGCCCATGGATGGTGAGCCCTTCAACCGATTCATTATTGATATCGTGGGACCCATCAGGCCTACAAGCAAGGCCGGATTTAAATATATTTTATCTCTGTTGGATCCAGCAACAAAATTCCCAGAGGCTGTGCCCCTTAAAGAGGCCAACAGCCAAAATGTTGTTGACGCCTTACTCCTTGTATTTTCAAGATTAGGCTACCCCAGCGAATTGCAGTCCGACTTGGGCTCAGTTTTTATATCTGAACTCACAACTTTATTTTTGGAAAAATGTGGAATCAGGTGTGTTAATTCCAGTGTTTGTCACCCCCAATCAAACAGCGTGGAACGATTCCATCGGACGCTCAAAGCAGTGCTGAGAGCTGTCACTCACGAGCATCCCCATGATTGGGAAAGATGCCTCCCCGGGGCCATGT
Source organism: Lithobius niger (assembly GCA_023313725.1). Classification (NCBI taxonomy): domain Eukaryota; kingdom Metazoa; phylum Arthropoda; class Chilopoda; order Lithobiomorpha; family Lithobiidae; genus Lithobius; species Lithobius niger. Next base: position 27,975 of record JAHWFP010050427.1, on the reverse strand, counting down.
TTGCCCTGCGTACGGCTCCACACGAGAGCACCGGCTTCACGCCAGCCGAAATGGTGTATGGCCGAAATTTAAAGGGCCCACTTGAGCTTGTAAAAAGCCAATGGGTTGAACCCGACGTTCACCCATCCGTCTTAGAGTATATCCTGGATTTACTCCAGCGCTTCAAATACTCACGGGAACTCGCACAAGAACAAATTGTGAAGAGCCAACTTAAAAATAAACAGTACTATGATGCCAAGGCAGTTGAACGAAAGTTCAAGGAAGGGGATAAGGTCTTAGTCCTTAGACCTGCTCGTGCCAATAAATTAGAAATTTATTGGGATGGCCCATGCGAAGTGTTGAAACGCCTTTCTGAAACAAACTATCTAATCAAGAAGTCTTTTGGTTTGAAGAAAGAAACAGTGTATCATATAAATCTTCTAAAACCTTATCTGCCTAGGGAAGGGGCCTGTAACAATTCCTACAGTGACGAAAGGGAATACAATCCCTCTGACCATGTGTGGACCGGTCAGCCAGGTGATGGCCACCTTACAGCCAAGGAAGCCATGGGTCTTTTCAAAAAGACTGGTGATTTGTCAGAATCACAGAAAAACGATTTGTTACAAATCTTGGAAAAAGTGGACGGTGTTTTCTCCACTCTGCCGGGTCGTACCGACCTTATCACCCATGATGTCGAACTTGTAGATACCCAAGTTAAGCCCTGCAAATATTATCGCCATGCGAAATTTGAAAGGGATTTAATTGTTACTGAGATCAGGCGTATGCTTGATTTGGGCTTGATTGTTGAGACAGATTCTCCTCACGGATCACCAATGATCATTGTTCAAAAGGAAGACGCCAGCCCACGTCCTGTAGCCGACTACAGAGAATTAAACAATAACACGGTAACTAAAGATTACCCCATTCCAAATATTGAAGAGTGCATTGAAAGAGCAGCTAAGTGGAAATTTATTTCCATTTTCGATTTAAATCGTGGATTTTGGCAAGTACGCTTGACGCCACAAGCTTCTTTGGCTGCCACAATCACAACTCCCATTGGGAAGTTTGCTCCCCTCATGATGAATATGGGGATGAAAAATGCCCCATTTTGCTTCCAAAAGCTGATGGACAATGTCACCCGCGGCATGGAAGAATTTGTAACACCCTTCCAAGACGACACTGCTGTGGGGGCCGAAACGTGGCCACAGCATCTCGATAATGTACTCCAGTTTCTCCTTGCTGTCAAGAAGGCCGGGCTTACTGTAAATGCAAAAAAGTCGCAGGTCGCTTGTCACAAGGCTACCTTCTTAGGTCATGAGGTCGGAAATGGATCCCGTTCCCCCTCTGAGGTAAAAGTCCTTGCCGTGCAGAAATTTGCACGACCACAGACCAAGAAAGATGTCCGTTCCTTTCTAGGCCTTGTAGGCTATTACCAGCGCTACATCCCTCAGTATTCAGAAATTTGTGCTTGTCTAACAGACTCCTTGAAGAAGGATGCCCCTGACCCAGTAACCTGGGATGAATCAAAACAGCAGGCTTTTGATACTTTGAAAAACGCTCTAGTGACGTTTCCTGTCTTGAGAGCTCCCGACTTCAACCGAACCTTCATTTTGCAGTGCGATTGCTCTGAGAGAGGTATGGGTTGCGTTTTGTCTCAAGAGTTTGAAGAAGATGAACATCCCTGTCTCTATGTGTCAAGAAAGCTGACAGCTAGAGAACAGACGTATGGAACTACAGAAAAAGAATGTGCGTGTTTGATCTGGTCAGTTGCTAAATTACGGCCATACATTTATGGGACAAAATTTATCATTGAATCAGATCATAACCCGTTACATTGGCTCAAGCAAATGTCTGGAAAGAACCCCAGGTTGCTTAGGTGGAGCCTTACCCTTCAAGACTACGACTATACAGTTCGTTACAAACCTGGAAAGTATCACTTAAACGCTGACACTTTAAGTCGGTATTTTGTTTAAACTGTAATTCTAAATATCTCGTTTTCAGTGTAAAATTCTGCTGAGAACCATTTATTTATTTTCGAAACATTTTTTTTTTATAAAATATTGTGGTATATTGAAAGTGCAACCACACCCAAAGGAACTTTCAGCTTTTCCCGTTTCGGAACTTCTCGCCAAAATTTTAAGTGCCTATGATTTTATTCTCCCTGTTATTATCAACGCCTTCTTGTGTGGAAGGATATTAACAGAGATTTTAACGACACATGTTAAATATTCATTAGGAATATTCTACGAGAGTTGCAACTTGTCCCCGGTTGGCTCTTCTTTAAGTTTTCTACGAAATGGCTTTCTTTAAAAACAGCCGTCTGTCTACCCCTCTGCGAAAAAGGTTAGCACTGTCGTTAAAAGGTTGTTGGTTTTTATCCACAAAACCTCCCAGCGTTTATTGTTATGTTTTAAGTTATGGGACTTATCTCAAAACCCTTCTGTGTTTAAATTCTACTGTAAACCGAGTTGTCTGGTAACCTTAAACCGTTCTAGTGGTGGGTTTTAACAGTAAATAGAGCTGGTCATTTTATGCGTCCCCAAATTGTGTGCAATTTTCTAACAACTATCGCAGTCTAGGTTTATTGTAATGCGTCTGGCGGTTTTTTTCGCAGCCTTCCGGGATAAAAAAAAGGCTAGACTAGAGTAGAGGCTGACCAGATATGGGGCATATTACCAGAGCAATAAATGGCCTCATTTATCTGTTAATTCGTACAGAAAAAATTAACCTTGTACATTCAGTCAAACCTAGTGTTTTTCAGAATTTTCTTTAATGTCTTCTGCTCAATTTTCTGGTTGCCTGTACGATATTCCTGCACCAAGCAGCGCGGACAGCAACTAGTTAATTTTGCGAAAATAGTGTTTCTTTCTAACTTTGTAACTTTAATTTTACCTAAAATTTTCTAAGCCACAAAAAACGTTGGTCCCCCAAAAATACAAAACGGCGAAGTTTATTTTTGTAAAAAGTGTTGTAATATTATCTTGTGGATCCGGGGATAGGATACCATCCCATTGGCCTGATAAAAGCCGAGGTAATGCTTAACTCGTGTTGTTCTTGACTTACTTTACTTGGCTTGGCAGTCTTGATAGTGGCATGTCTTGTGTGCACTAACCTTTTCTGTTTTAGCTTCCATTTTGGGTTCACCATGAACCCCAAATGGAATCCTCTGCGTGGGGGCCTGTAAGGGCTTTTTGGCCAAAACCCTTTTGGAGAGGATACCGGGACTCCAGCTGTCAAAAAAACCTCCGGGAAACCTCGTTTCAACGAACTCTAGTTTTTTTTCTCAAGTCTTGGTGCCCCCCGCCCTTGACTTGTCCGACCTCCAACTTCAGACCACTGTATCTACAGGAGTTACCATCCGAATTGACCCATAATAGACTTTCTTAATAGACACAACTTCATTCTGCCATTCTGCGAAAACAGAACTCAAAATTTTCTTCTGGTTCTCCAGCTACAAGCCTAAGAAAAAGTCACCAAAATGTGCCGCGACGCTCACACTTCCGGTCATCGTAACTCCAAACAATTTGTACATTTGTAATGATTTCTTTTTGATTTTTATAGGCATAAAGCCGACCTGTTTTAGATTAGTTATAAAATAGGAGGAGCTTCCTTTGCAAAGGTACTTAACCTCCTAAATAGGATGTGAACTTGTCAAATGTGATATTTTTTATTTTGATTTGTAGCGCTCACAATTTTTATGAAAAATTTCCATGATATCTAAGTTCTGCCACTGCAAGATAAAGCCCCACCTTAAATGCGTTTTAGCATCTTTTCACTACGTTAATTATGTACTCTTTTACTGTTTTTACTTGCCCCTTTGACGCAACCATGGTGCTCGGCTTAAAAAGATTTTTACGGCAATTTTACCGGACGCCATCTTTTGTTTTTGTTTGTAAATATGGATACGAAAATCGCCGAGGGTGACCACCCACAAATCCCAATGCATTTATAGCTGAATATTCCTTCTATTAAAACCATCCAGCAATAAGATCTGTTTTCTACAGCCAATAAATTACTATTCTGTGCAAACACTTCGTCCCCCCCCCCCTCCTTCAATAATTGCGATGGGTAACATCGTAGTTTGGACTGTTGCGTTTCCATCAATTCACCAAACCCTTCCAGAACTCTAAACCCTCAGCGGCTCCAACGGTCCTAGATCCAGCCACTCAGAGCTCCTAAGCTCCGGCCAATCAGCGCCAACCCACCTGTCTCTACCTTTTAAAGGCCAATTCAGATCGTTACACTTCCCTTTAAAGCCCTCACGTAGTACAGCTCATTTTGGGACTCGAACAAATTTCCCTCTCCCAAGCCTGCCTGCCTCGATTGCCGCCAAACCGTGCAGTCATCGCAGACGTCCGCTCCCACCCTCACCCATATATACCACCAGCCCTGCAAACCCAAAGCCAGCACAGCTCACAGATCTCAGACTAGGAGGTGGTCACGCCGATCGGGACCGGAACGATGCCGTCCGATAGTTGCCATGCCGGGCACGGTGGTTGTGGTTCGTATCACGTAGTTTAAATTGAAAGTTTTTATTTAGAACCCCCAAACCTAAATTCATAGTTTAATTTTAACGTGACTCCTAGTTTGAATTTTTATGTTTTGACTTCGTACATCGGCAGTTTCTGAACTTAGTTAATCATAAAACGTCAGGGTGGTTCCCTTCCTAAAAACCAAGTTTATCTTACTTATTTTAAATAATTTAATTTAAGTGAAAGTCCTGCTTAAATTGCTAGTGCTCCCGTTGAGCCGATCTAGTTCAGATTTAACTGGAAGTTTTAGTTGAGTTTGTGCGCAAACAACATACTGTAGGCCTATTGTAACTTGCGGCTGCTTTTACTCTAGGAGGTTGAAAAATACCTGAGTGAACTTTCTTGATGTGAAAGGTAACTGTTTTCTTAAACGCCAAAGTTCGTTTGTTGAATTTATAAATGTAAATTCGTTGTGCTTTATTTTGAAAAGCTTTCAGTGTAAAAACTCGTGATAAATTGTAAAGTGCTTTTTATTCTTACTGTCTATAAATAAAACCAAGCGTTTTAAACGTCAGTTGTTTTTACCCAGTTATTAATTGTAGAGTTAAAATATTACGTAAATCCCCTTTTATTCTTAACTCAGGATTTTCTGCAATTAATGTCACTCCACCATGGTGGCAGCGCGTACCGTGTAATTTAATACTTGTTAGCCTACATAAATTGATAGGATATTTTCGCTCCGTTCCCTACATCGGGCCGTAGCCACGATTGTGCTTTGATAAACCAACAAATCACCGAAAGTATTATTTTAATCAAGACCGAAGTCTACCTGATGTCGGGGATGTTACAAGCACCTCAGCCGTCGTAGCATCCGCCGTTACATAGTTTAGCTTTTGAAAGTTCAGTTTAGGACCCCCATATTCTAAATTTTAGTTTAAAACTTAACTCTCTAGCTAGAGAATATAATGGTGGAGACGCCTGTAGCGGCATCTTAGGTTTCCTCTCCCCATAACGTCAGAGTGGTTCTCTTTCTAAAAACCAAATTTTTCCAGTTTATTTTAAATGGATTTTTAATCTAAACTAAATGACGGTTTGATCTTTGTGGAAGTCAAATTGAAACAAACTGATGCCTAAGTGTAAAATTGCCGGGCTTTTTATTGCTTAGAACAGTTCTCGAGGGAACTAAGGAAGGTTGATCTTTTTGTGCTTGGAAAACTTAGAAACATAACTTAAAATCAATTAGCTCTCACCCACAAAGATCTCTAGACAGACTGTTTCGCCCTTGTTTGGGCTCGTCAGTAGAGAATACTTGTGGAGGAGAGCTAGGCTACGCTTGCTAGGGCAAATGACAAGGGCAAAACGAATACGGTTTCAGCAAGCAAAATAGCAGAAACATAACTGTGGACGGTTGATCATAAGAAACATACTGTCAGATAGACTACTATCAGTTGCGGCTGTTTAGTCTTGCGGGTGTCTCCGGGAGCACTCATGATTTACTTTTTCTAATGTGAAAATTTAAAAACTTTATTCAAACCAAGTGTGTTTGTCTGAATTTATGAAATACTAAGTGTATATTCAAACTTGCTACTTTATGTAAATGTAAACTTGTTGCCTATTTAAATAATTGGTATTCAAAAGCTTTTAGAAGCAAACTATAATGTAAAGTGTACTTTCATTCTCTGTCGCAAAAATAAAACCAGGAGTTTTAAGCTTCAGTCGTTTGCTAGACTTGATTAATTGTATTTTAGTGTAAAATTAAATATGTAGCCCATTTTTAGATTTTAGCTAGTTAAACAGTTAAACCCACCGTTGGTGGCAGCGATACCGACAGTTTAAGGTTAGGCCCCTTTAATTAATTAGGACCGGCGCTTCATCCCCCATGCTGGGACAGTGTCCATGCTGTGTTGTATAACGAAAAAAGTCGTCGTTAACACCGTAGAAACCTCAAGCTGAAACTCCACGTACACCAGGGAAACCGGGGGCGTTACAAGCACCTAAGCCGTCGTAGCGTCCGCCGTTACAACCATGATTTAAAGTAGTTTCATATATTTCATTTTACCTTCGAACTATTACTCGGTGGGATTAGCTTGGCGAAAGAGCTTGGCGTTTGATATCACGACTTCACACGGCCGAAAAGCTTGGCGGGAATCCTTAACAAGTTTTGTTTTGGGGTAGATATCAGCTGTTTTTGGTCCAAATTTATTGGTAAAACTGTGAAAAGTATAAAAAGAATAAAACTATGAAAAGTAAAAATTGAATTGGCTATTATACTTTTCATAGTTCTTCTTCTGTTAGACAGTGCCGCTCAGAAGGGGTTTCAGCGTGAAACAACTCGTTACTGGTATTTTATGAGGGTAGAAAATTACTGATGTATTAATATACCAAAACACATCACTGCCAGGACTTAAAAAGTTTCTTAGGTAAAGCAGAAACATCAACAAACGCAGCATCTGCTGCAGCCCATCAGTGTCTTTGTTTTAGTTAAAACAGAAAGTGAACTAAAGCCGTACTTCATGATAACTGATGGGTACAGTTGGCAAAATCAAAAACTGAATTGGAAAAATTGAATCAGCTGTTTGATTTTCTGTTGTCCTTTTTCTGTTAACCTATCGCCACTAAATTAGAATTTGTATTAATGCAAAAACAACTGTATTTTCCAAATCAAACTTGTTAAAAAATTTAAAACAATTTCGAACTGCGAAAGTCCAAAATTTCATGAGTTCATAAGATATTAAAGGACAAAAGCGACTAATGGCCAGGAAATGAAGGCAAAAATTACCCTAAAAGACCGGTATTTATTGCCGGGGGAGGCCGGAGGAAAGGGGGAGGCCTGAAGTTTTTGGACTCTCTCAAGGGGGGGGGGGGGTCATAAATTGTTCAGATCCCATCAAAAGGGGCGTGGTAAACTGCCCAACTGGAAGAAAAACGACCTCAGAAATGGCACTTTCAGCAGTCAAAATTTCCAAAAACTGATCAGCTTCTGGGAGGCAACCCCCCCCCCAAGGGCTGGGGGGGGACAAGGGGTGGAGTTATTAGTACCATTACTGGGAGTATAGGTTTTATTTAGTATAGCATCAAATGTGGAAGCTTTTCTCCAATGACACCTCAAGTTGTTTTGGACAAAACTGAGGTAAAAGGTTTCGCTATTTCTTTCGTCTTTCGACGCTCCTATTTTAAAACTGGAGCCCGTTTCTAGTTGCCTTGAAAAAAAATATCCATTACCTTATTTTTAGCATTCTCCTTCTCCAATGCCGTTTCAACTAGAGATTAAACAAAGTTCTTCTGGTTTGCGACTTACTGCGCAGCCTCCATCGTATATATAGTCGAAGCGGAGCGACAGAGCTCACCTTTTCTTCTCTAGCCGCCACGCTGTTCACTTCGTTGAAGACGCTGTGCTTACCTCCGCTTCTAGCACTAGCCTACGCAACCTCCGCCTCCGCTTCGTGATGCTGCGAGCAAAGGGGACGCAAAGGGATTCCTCCCCCCTTCCTCGCCGTCAGGCCTCACCAGTCCCGGCTGCTTTTCTGGACCCTCCGCCCTCCGCCTTTGCCCTCCGCAGGCTGCCATCTCTCGGAACGACTGTTCCTTGTTTTTGGCCGGACAGCTCACGTCTGCGTTGCGTATGGGCACTGGGTGAATCAGTTCAGCTCAGCGCCGTTCCTCGTCCTCGGTCCCCTTACCCAGGAGCTGCCTCCGTGCAACATTTTCTGGGATAGACTGCTTTGTTGCCTCTTATCGGCTTTCACCTCTTCTCCCTACAGCATTAAATGCTGTTTTCATTGGAAGGAGTACTATACCCCTCCGTGCCACCTCCGTCTGCGCATCCTATTGCGCAGCCTTCTTATCAGATTCCTCCGCTGCTATTAACTATTTCCTTCCTTTTCTACAGCGTTACATACTGTTCCCTACTCAACAAGTTACGACGCCCCTCCGCGCTGTCACAACACAATAGTATTTATTAATCCCACCGGGAGCTACGTTGCCATTCCCTGGGCAATTTGTCATTCACCACCGTTTCTGCAGAAGCGTCCCTTCTGCTTCCGCTACGCCTTCCCTCCGCCTCCGTTGGACCAACAAATTTGGACCTCCGTTCGTCCAGACCTGGATGGCTCCTATTCACCCTATTTTGGCTCACCAACGGTCTTCCACCTGCCGTTCTGTCTTTGGGGCCTTTTACTCAAGCTCTGTCTTTGCGCCCTCGACTACCGAATCCTCCGCCTCAATACATCATTATCACATTGCGCCTACAAGGCCTTGTCATTCATCGCTTATTAAATGGGACTCCTCCGTCCCTTGGGACGAGACTGTTTCCTTGGGCCTTCCATCAGCCTTCCGCCTTCGTCATCAGTCAATATGCTCATCCCGGCTGCCATCTCGGACCTTCTTCCACGTAAATCACCCACCGATGGTGTTTAACTCCTCCTCCTGCCCTCGGACCAGTCGCACCTCTTGGCCTCCGCCAAGGACGACTCGCGTAATAGTTGCGTAGGAATGGCGTTCGAATTAGTCCGAATCAAGGACATTCCTCATTCTCTACCATTTCACTCTATATTGGCTCCGGAATGCCTTCCTGGGATGAACCCTCCACCTTTCCCACTCCAGCATTGAATGCTGTTGTTTCATTAACGGGTCTGATATCCCTCCGCACCTCCGTCTGCACATCCTCCTGTGCAGCCTTCTGTTCAGCCATAAAAGCCGACGCTGTAATAAGCCAATCTTTCTTCTACCAGGAACCTATGCAACTTCTACACACTGCTCGCTACGGAGCGCAAGTCTACAGCTCAAGCTACCTTTCATCAACTTGATTTACGCCATGACTGTGTTCTATGGAAATATGACTGCGCCCACTGCTAAGCGCCTCCGCCTTCCACCCTCCGCCTCATCCTGATCCTCGATCACTTACTCGGAACAATCAGTTAAGACGGGGAGGAGCCTCACTTCTCGTAGGACCCATGGTACCACGTTCCTCACCACACTCGACCTACCACGCCCTCCGCTTTCTCCGCCGCACGACTGGCAAAACATCAGGAAGAGTCATTCCTACCGACAAGCTCTCCACAGCCTTAAGATCTCACGAGACCTCCACATCTCCCCAAACTTCTCTCAGCTTTTCAAGTTAATTCTCTGGTGCCGCACTTCCACAACGGAAGGCACCTACCAAATGTATCTCCTCTTGGTGATTTCTCTTCCTAAGCATCACTGCCCTTCCGTTACAGAAATAGGCTCATTGACCGCTCCGCCTCCACCTCTTCCGGCTCCACCTCTGATACCTCTGTCACGTTCCTATGACGACTCCTATTCTTGCCAGACTCACCCGACTACAGCCGTCTTGGTCCTCCCTTTCAAACAGAGATCTGACGACAGGCTTTGGTTCTTGCCTCCGCAACCAACTATCACACCAGCCTCCGCTCTTAGGCCAATCCACAACACTTTCACCGCTTTCCTCCGCATTGGCAGCATCCTACTAAGAAAATTTAGACGGAGATCATCTTCCGCCTCCTCTTGACCACAAAATTACTTTCTCCGCCCTAGCAGAAGCGGAACTGCTGCCCTCACGTCTTCGATAACTGCCTTTAGTCAGAATTTTTTAACTGCTGACACAAACCTGGATTTCGACTCTACCCTCTACCATCTTGCTTCAATTCATGTTTCGGCTCCGCAACAACAACATCCTACCTCTGCCTCCGTCATTTCCAGAAGTTTCTATCCGACAAAGTGGTACGGATTCACATCGACAACACTACGGCGGTAGCTTACCTCCGCAAGGGCGGTAGGACACGTTCTCCGTCCCTCCACCATATAACTTCCGAGATCTTCGGTTCTGCATCGCCAACCATATTCTATTGCTGCCGCTCCATATTCCGGGATCCTTGAATGTCATAGTCGACTCCCTTTCTCGCAAGAAACCTCCAGTAAGCGGATGGGCCCTACACCCCTCCATTTGCCATGCTTTCTTTGCCCTGTGGCATCATCCAGCGAGAGACCTCCTTGCCACGAAATTCAACAACAAACTACCCTGTTTGTCAGCTTTTCCACCTCCGCGCCTCCTTCCTCCCGTCCTCCGCAAGATCGCCGGATGCACGGGGCGATTTCTTCTGATTGTACCCAACTAGCCATCAGCAGCATGATTCCCGCTCCAGAGCCTTCACGGGTGGCTACTATCATCCGACTCTTCCACTCTACTGGCATTCTTGAAGACAAGGCCTCTCGTATCGCTTCCCAGGCCGACCGTTCCTCCACTACAAAAATTTACGACAGCCATTGGAAACGATGGTTTCATTGGTGTATCGCACAGCAGGTCAATCCAGTCAATCCTCCTATGCCCGACTTCCTCCGCTTCCTGACCTCCTTATTTAACGAAGGACTGAAAGGATCTACCATCTTAGTTCATAGGTCAGCCTTGAATGCCGGCTTCAAAGCAGCAGGGAATACTGACCTCCTCACAGATTACATTTCTTATCTCTGATACACTCGTTCCAGCTTGATCGTCCTCGTGTCCCCAAGAGGTTCCCTGACTGGGACCTTTCCATTGTCTTAACAGCCTTGATGGCTGCCCCCTACGAAGCCGAACGGCTTTGGCTTCCGCACGTCTTAGCCATCTTACCAGGAAAACTGTGTTTCCAGCTGCTCTCGCCACATGCCTCCGCTGCAGCGAACTACAAGCCCTTTCCGCCAGGAAACTGGACTGCGTTTTCCTACTGGATTTCAAAGGCGTTACCCTGACGCCTCTTTCCGTGCAAAACACAGAAGCCCCCGACCGAGCGCATCCCTTCATCATCCCATCTCTTTCCAGCATCGTGGGCGATGACCAAGAAAGAACTCTCTATCCTGTACGAGCCGACCGCTTCTACTTAAAGGCGTCCCATCCTATACGGAAGGGACCGTACTCAACTTTTTCTTCCATTCAGCAGCAAGACTGGGGAAACCTCCGCTCGCATAATTGCTTCCTGGATCAAAACCGTGATCCTCCAGGCTTACGACGCTATTGATGTCAACTGTGTCACGGAGGGTATTAAAGTTACGGCACATGAACTTCGTGCTATTTCTACCTCCTGGGCTAACTTCAGCAATATCTCCATCACGGACATCATGGAATCTGCCTCCTGGCGCCATCCTACCGTTTTCACATCCCATTACCTCCGAGACATGTCTCACCATGCAGACGGCTTGTACCGCGTTGGGCCTTTCATAGCAGCCCACCGTGTACTTTGACCCCTGTGCACGCTGGAATTAACTTTGTGTTCCAGGGGCCGGTCGCTACCTGAGGGGACTCCGATCAAATGCCACCCTCCGCCTTGACGAAGTCTATGGGAATGCTAAAAATAAGGTAATGGATTTTTTCAAGGCAACTAGAAACATCAAAATACCAGTGTTACCTGGTTAATTTTGGTTTCTATTGCCCTTTGAAAAAATACATTACCTGGCTCCCGCCCTCCTCCCCTCTTGTTGCCATTTGGGCAGGGTAGAGGTGTTGAAAAGGTGAGCTCTGTCGCTCCGCTTCGACTATATATACGATGGGGGCTGCGCAGTAGAGCTGCGCAGTAGGTAGCGAACAGGAAGAACTTTGTTTAATCTCTAGTTGAAACAGCATTGGAGAAGGAGAATGCTAAAAATAAGGTAATGTATTTTTTCAAAGGGCAATAGAAATCAAAATTAACCAGGTAACACTGGTATTTTGACGTTTTTGTTTTAAAATGTTAAAGTTTATTTTCAATAATACCCCTCTAGGCCTTGTTGTTTGGGATAAAACTGAGGAAAAGATTTCATTATATTTCACCTTTCGATAGTCCATTTAAAAAAAAAATTGTCTGCATCCCTGACTTCCCCTGCTGTCCATGCTTGAATACTGGAGTAATCGTCATTCATTTTAGCCTAAAGGTCCAAAACGTACAATTAAGCCTACCCCCAATCGTCAGTGGCCAGCTGGCCTGTTTATATAATTTTAAACTAAACTTGGTTTAATTTTATTTGGAAAAAAACATATCTAAAAAAACATGATAGGTCATCAAAAATTTTTACGAAACCTGCCATCCTAAAGAATGAATTAAAAAAATCACCAAAATTTACTTGACAATTTGTTGCTTCTGTGTTCACTGGAGGCCAGAAACAAGCACTAATATAGCGTTAAATGCTTCAGCTTCCTGGGCTCCGCCCCGAACCCCGCTGTGGGAGCTTACAGAGCTCCCCCAGTTCCCCTAGCTGAGTTTGCCGGAGCCCCTAAAAAGTACTTCCAACTGTCATTTTTTTTAACCAGTTGGCAAAATCATAAGATGAGTTGGCAAAATGAGTCTTTCCTCCCCTCCAACAAAGTATAATTCGCTACGGCCCTGGCCAACATAACGTTGTGCCGAAATGCTACTGCGCCGCCCCCTATTTTATCCAAATTAGGCATGTTACCATTCGCCCTTGCATTTTACTTCTTACCGTTGACGCGGTTAGGGAATTGCACATGGACGAATTAAATCTGCCTTCGAATATTCTTCGTAATGTTGAATTTGCCGAATTCAGAAGATTAATATTGAAGGCTTCGTGGTTTGTAAATTTCTATGGCCTTTGTGGGAGTCCTCGATCTAGAGCATCATAAACTAAGACTTATCGCCAGGTGTCGACATCACCGCCTTTGTCTACAAATTCAGTGACATCTATGGAGGCGGTAATGCATCATTCCTTGTCCATCTAGGAGACGAGTCCGTCGCTTCTATAATTGCAATAGCAGCCATTAATAAAACTGTCGATCTGTCTAAATTAGGAATACCAAACAAAAGAGGTCAGTTTATTTCCAATGCATTCTTAAGTACTAATGGCAATTGTGGGTCTGTGGCAACACTGCAGCAAACAGACGTGAACTGTCTGCAGCTTGCAGTACAGGGCAGAGTTGCGGGAGGAAACGTGAAACAAAAAAAGCAACTCGAGCTCCAAATTTTCGGAGATGTCCTAAAAGTCAACCTCTAGTGAAAAAAACACAGCAGAAGATTTTAGCCGCAAAGACATAACCTCGTGTCTGGCCCACGTTTGGAGCTTGAAGAAAAAAATCAAACCACTCCAAACAGAATTAAATGTTGCCTAAGGCTAGGTACAGCTGAATAAGCCATCAAAGGGCATGTGGCTGAATCATCATGCACATATACTGGCCAACAAATGCAAAGCCTTCGCCATTAACGCACCCTTCATCATCGCTACATGTTGCCGCATTTTGACGAGTTGTCGCACAGCTGCTTGCCTTCTGTTCCTCGACATGAAAAAAATTTAGAGGCAGGTCGCCACTACACGTCGCCGCAAATTGGTTTCTGTATGCCGACGAAAAGTTACATTAACTGAACTTTTAGCATTCTTCTTCTGCTTTGCCGTTTGATTTAGTGATTAAAGTTCTCGAAGCCTGCCAGCCTCTCGACCCAACGCGCACCAGATGTGCTCATTCCGCCATTCATATAAAAGCACCGTAGACGATCGCAGAATTTCCATTTTTTCTTCTCTACTTCTCAACCGAGTCGGACGTGCTGTTCTCCGGGAACCTAGAGGTTAAAACACCGTGGTCCGAGGTACCGCGGTCCCCTTTCTTCCTTAGGAACTATGCCGCGGGCCAAAGGTACGCCAAGAGACGCGTAGGTCCGAAAGGCCACTCCGTTCCATCGTCTGCTGATATTCTGGTGGATGATCCAACACAACTCATTCCGGGATTCTCTACCTTATGTGGCATGTCTACGGTCACATGACGACCGCCCTCTCTTGGAGGCGACCGCTCACAAAAGAATCTTCTCCCGTTGTCAGCGACCGATTAAGCCACACTTAGCACGGCCACCACTTCTCCAATCCAATGTGGCCAGGCTTAGCCCTTGCCAGATTAGCGGTCGCTCCAATCCAACCTTTTTAAAGCTAAGGAACCATATGTCCGCCTGAAGCTGCAAGTGAAAGCCAGATGTTCTGCTGAGAAGATAAAGCTACCTCATCCCTCCGAAGGACCAATCTATATTTCCTCATGGTCGTCACGACGGTCGACCACTCCGCCTCCGTCTCTCAATGCCGACCGTTCTAACGAACCTCTTTCCAAGGAAAGCGTCCATGAACGCATGGAATCAGCTCTCTGTTCCTTCAAGCGCAAGCGAACAACTTACCCTCAGCGACCACTACCGACCCAATACACCCAAGATTGGGTTACTGCTGCCTCAAGCAAAAGATTGCGGTCGTCACTGGGCGCTACTGGACCTTCTCATTCGCATGACCCTTTCCGACCTGTTCACACACCGAGGCCTTCACGACCTATCTTCATTGCGGACTCCGACAACCCTGGTTCGGCAGCTGACGAGCTCTTCCGACGATCCCCCTTCTCGTCACGCCTATTTTGCTGCATCAATTACCGAGAACCCTGACCCTTTGGAAATCCCTCTTCCAGATTTCCTCAAGATGTTCAAAGATAATATCCCAGATTGTTTCCTCTATAAGCCTTCACTTCCAACGACCGAACCTAGTAAGTACCTAGTACGTCTCTCCACTGGATTTGGTCCCTTCCTCAGTTCTACGAGACATTGACGACCTCGTATGCCCGGGTCTTCGTGCGGCCTCTCAAGTAGATGTCTTGAACACTGCTGCAAACGTGAGAAGCACTCCGCTGAACCACCGCCATTCGAAAGGAAAAATCTAGCCTTCCCCATCAGCCAAGTATTCCGAAAGGCTTCGCTTTGCTGCCTTTCACTCCATGAATTGGCTCACCAGGGCCCTTTTCAATTCGGCCCTCCTCCTTCGGGAAGTGCCCCTCAACACAGCTTCAAATCTCAACAACTCGACGTGCCACGAGTTACGCAATCAGCCCATCCACGAGTCTGACACACTATTTAGGGGCCTCATTCCAAACTCGCTCCACATTTAAAAATCGCCCGTAAGCCCAAACCATTCGGACCCAAGCCATCACATTACCCCAAGAACTCTGTGGTCCCCTTTTTTACAGCTACCAAGTACGATTGGTATTCGCCATCCTCGAATACACATCACCACGAACCACGTCCCCTGCCTCCACCGCATATTGAAAACAGACGCCCTTTCGAAACAAGGTCCCCGAACGTGGGTGAGGATGACCCTTAGGATGCAGTGCCACTCCAGACTGACGAGGACTTTATGCTTCACCAGGACCAAAACAGCGACCCCGTTCCGGTTGCGGACAATTGCCCCACGACCCTTCCAGTCGGAGGTTGTCTACGCCACTTTCTTCCCGCTTGGCAGGCTCTAACCTCCGACCCTACCATCTTATCATTCATCAGCGAAGGATTCCGTCCATGTTTCTTCAAACGACCGCCTCTCACGTTTCCACCATGGTCCACCGCCACGATCGTTTCCGACCGTCTCTCCACCGAAATACACGGTATCCTATCAAAAGCAGCGATTCAGCCAAGTCTAGATCCGAACCAGCCAGGATTCTACAATCCCGTTTTTCTCTGCCCAAAAAAGCCAGACGATTCAGACCAATTTTCAACCTCCGACTGCTAAATCATTTCATCCTCAACGACCATTTTTAAATGGAGACACTGTACTCCATTTGCCATTTGTTAGGGGCGGCTGATCGGACGATTTCCATAGATCTCAGCGGACGCCTACCTACACATTCCACTTTACGCGTCTGTCCGGCATATCTTCAGATTTATTTACGACGGTACGGTCATCGAATTTCTCTGCCTCCCGTTTGGCTTCAATGCTGCACCTCACATCTTCACTACCGTCCTGAAACCGGTCCTAGCGACCCTCCGCCAACATCAGATTAGGGCAAGCGCCTTCCTCGACGACTGGATTCTTCCCCATCAGGACCAGGTAGCGCTACTTCACAATCGGGATTTTACCATCGACCTCTTCCGGCGCCGCAATTTTCCAAAATCGCGGCTCGTCCCATCCCAACGATTTGTTTTTCTAGGGATTTTTCTTCGATCTGGTCAAAGCAACAGTGATGCCTTCCACCAGACATGATCTCTGGAATGGTCACAAAAATTCCGAAATTCCTTTGCCTTCAGCTGTACATGATCACGGATATGTATTAGCTCATTGGGACGCTCGATTCTATGGCAAGCTTGGTCCCATATGGCAGATGGATGACTCTGCCCCTTCATCATTTCCGCATCGACGAGTGGCCTGACCACCATTTTCTTCCATTAGACACCACGATCCGAAAAATTCCTCAAACCTTTTTTTTCAAGACTCTGCTCTGGTGGGTGGATGTCTCCACACTAGCACAGACAGTACCTTTACACGAACAGACTCCGAACCTGCACGTGTTAACGGATGCGTCCCTCCAAGGTTGGGGAGCCCACATCAACAATCACGGTGCGTCCAGCATCTGACGACTGCAAGACGAAAAGCAGATCAACGACCTCAAGCTTCGTGCTGTTCTATACGGTCTTCACCACTTTTGCCACCTCATAGCAGGGAAGGTAGTTAACGTCCACACTAACAACACGATAGCTGTTACCTATCTTCAAAAAGAAGGGGTGACCCGATCCTGCGCACTCCACAACGTCACGTCAGCCATCTTTCGCCTCTGCATTTCTCTAAAGACCACCATGCTTCCCCTACACATTCTAGGCAGTCGCAATGTCATCGCAAATTCCGTGTGTTGGCCGGTCCCTACCGACAGGGTAATTGGACCTCAAAACGTGCATTTGCGAATCTCTGTTCAATGTCTGGGACCTTCCAATGGTGGACCATTAAGCCATTTCCTCAGCCCGGTCCCAGACCACCTTGCATGGGCAGTGGACGCCCTGCCTCTGCCTTGGGATAACTTCTTACGGTACTCGGGTACCCGCGTACTTCTTCCCGCCGTTCAAGCTTCTTCCTGTGGTCCTTTGCTAGATAGCTCGGTCCCCCGGACTGTTCATCCTTCTAGCGCCAAATTGGCCGGTAGCCGCATGGTTTCCCCACTTACTACCTCTCCTAGTCGACCAGCCACGTTGCCTCTCGGAAATTCCGGACTTACTGTCCCAGCACCTAGGGAACAAGTTCCACTAGCGACCAAACTCACTGCGACTACACGGGTGGCTACTATCATCTGACTTCTCGAGGCAACAGGCATTTCTATAGAGCAAACCTCTCGCATCGCCTCCAAGGCTATCCGCTCGTCACCCAACAAAATCTACGACAGTCACTGGCACCGATGGTTTCGTTGGTATCTCCCGCGGAATGTTAGTCCGATCAATCTCTCTCTACCAGACCTCTTCAAGGAAGGCCTTAAAGGCGCAACGATATTTGTCTACCGGTCAGCCCTAAACTCGGTATTCAAAACTACAGGGAGCTTGCACCTGCTGGATGATTTTGCATTTCCGCTCTTGTCAAATCCTTTTGACATTGAACGACCAGTAACACTGGAACCTTTTCATTGTTTTAACGTCCCTCCTGGCGGCGCCATGTGAACCACTTTCCTCATACTACCTAAACCATCTAAACTCGCAAGACCCGTCTTCTTGGTCGCCCTTGCGGCCTACCTACGTTCTAGTGAAGTTCAGGCGTTGTCTGCCATGGCAGGCGATTGCTTCTTTCTTGCGGACTTCAAGGGAGTCATCTTGACTTCACAGGCCTCTTTCCATGCCAAAACACAGAAGCCCTGCGAGCGGTCGCATCCCTTTATCATTCCTGTTCTCTCCAACATTCTCGGAGACTAACCAGAGCGAACACTTTACGGGCCCTCCACCCGGACGGGCCCTTTGTCCAGTACGGGCCCTACGTTTCTATCTCAAGAAGACCAAGCCTCTTCGCAAGGGTTGCTCTCAGCTTTTTATACCATTCATACACGGGACAGGTGAAACGACCACAAGAACGGTCTCGACATGGATCAAGACAGTCATACTCACCGCCTACAACGCCCTTGACACGTCTGTGACGACCGCAACATCCGCTTAACCGTCCACTAACTCGGAGCCATTTCAGCATCCTGGACCTTTCATAGTAAGTTCCCATCACCAACATTCTAGAAGCTGCTTCCTGGAGGAGCCCCACTGTTGTTACATTCCGTTATCTTCGGGACATGTCTTCTCAGGCCGAAGGAATTTACCGCCTTGGACCTTCATGGCCACCAGGCGATTTCTCTTATCCCTTAAGCAATGCGGTCGCTTCATCTTAGACTACCTGACCTAGTGAACAAATCGACCGATTGCAAAGTCTTTACTTTTTGGGGGAGCCAGCTCGCAACCCTAGGGTGCCCGTAAAGGTGGCAGCTGCCGCCCTTTGATGAGGTATGTAGAATGCTAAATGTTCAGGTAATGGACGTTTTTGTCATGTATAGAAACATCAAAATACCAGGGCCACCTGGAAGATTTTGGTTTCTATTGCCTAACTGAAAATATACATTACCTTCTTCCCACCCTACCTCCCCTCTGTGTCACCACCTGGGCACTATGGGGAATAAAAGATGAAACTGTGGTCGCCTATGGCGCTTTTATATGAACGGAGGGATGCGCAGAACTGATGCGCGTTGGGTCGCAAGGCTGGCAGGCTCCGAGAACTTAACTCTAGATCTAACAGCAAATCAGAAGGAGAATGCCAAAAGTTCAGGTATTCTATATTTTTAGTTAGGCAATAGGACCAAAATCAACCATGTGGCCCTGGTATTTTGATGTTTTTACTATTCTGAAATAGTCTGAAAATGTAACACCGTTTACTATGAAAATTCATTATAACGTTGAAGAAATCAGTTATAACACTAATTTTCACAAAATCAAGATATTACTACGGATTAGTGGTGTACCGATTCCGGTTCTGAGTACGGTTCTGTGTTATCGGAACCGGTACCGGAACCGCTATCTTGGTTGGCCGATACTGACTACTTTACAAAAATCGGCATAAACCACAAAATCACTTGATATTGTCATCTAGTTTCCTTTTTCCAGGGGTATACGATCGTTGGAAATAATATTTTTAAGAGATCTTGGAACAGAAAATTAATTTCAGTAGCTTAAATCGCCGTAAAACGGTGCGTGCGTAGATCTTGGATGAATAGCTAACACATTTTCGCGCGTTTTTACTGGGCCACTTACCTGTTGACATCAACTTTTGTTGAGTAGTTTGCATCATATTACCATAAAATCCCATCTAGGATGTTAATATACTAAGCAGAATATGTTACAGTTGATTCCTGTTGATTCCTGTCATTAAGTTATTTCCTATTTTCTTAGCGATCACATCCTTGAAAACCCCCTGCACACACACCATTTTGTTTCTAAATTGTGCGCTCGATTGGAGTCAACAGTGTCTGCAATAAATCCGGGCTGTAAAAATCTTCAAGCATGCTCTTATTTAGCCTAAGTTTTTTTAAATTTTAATTAAATTATTTGATTTTAATTTAAGTTTAAAAACATTTAATTTACTACATCAAGAAAACAACAATTATAAATCATATCAGCTTCGCTAAGTGCTTGGACCAACCCAAGAAACAAAAATCGTATTTAAAAATGCAGGTCCAGGGCAGAATTAAACAAAAAAGTTGTTTCAATTTTCTGGTTATTTTAAGCTAGTTTTTTTTTTACTTAATTAATTTAATTTAAATTTTATTAAATTAAATTTGATACATTCGGAAGGCAAAAATTTTTAATGATATCGGCACCATTAGAATCGTTACATGCCATTTAAACTTTTTTCTAGTTGCCTTGAAAATATCGATTACCTTTTTTATAGCATTCTCCTTCTCAAAATGCTGTTCAATCTAGAGAAATTAAATCGAAGATGTCCTTCCGTGTCGCTACCTACTGTTTACTGCGCAGCCTCCTTCATATGAAAGTCGAAGCGGAGCGGCGATGCGATGCTCACCTTTTCTTCTCTAGCCGCTAACCTGTTTACATCGATTCTGCTTTGCTCCTCGTCCTACGTCTCGCATCCTACGGTACCATCGTTTCGATGCCGCGAACCAAAGGAACCCCTAGGGATGGTTCCTTATCCCGCACTCCTCGTACCGCATTCCCAATACAGGTTCCGCCAATTGCGGACAACGTTGAGATTTTCGAACTTACAGCGGAACAGGATTCCTTGGAACAACCAATTCCGCCTCCGAATCCCTTTCTTTCTGAGCTGTCGCTTCCCGCACCTTGCGATACCACAGCCACGTCTCCAATTCCTTGTAGCCAGCCTCCTCCGGTACGGGACCTACGATCCCTCTCCGAGAAACGCTCGCGCACTAAGGAACGGTACGCCTGCCTCAGACTTCAACTCAAGGCCCGGAGTGTTGCTGCCAAGTTGGCCTCCTCTGTAGGTCCGCAAATCACTCCTCTTGATTTGTCTTCACATTCCTCCCAACCTTCAGTTACTGGATGTTCCGCTACCCACCGGACCGACGGACTTCGTCTCAAGTACATACTCTAATGGATTCTTCCCTTCAGACCTTTAAACGTAAGGTACCGGTGTCGGACTGCACATCATCATGGCTAGCTTCGGTTCCTAAGTGACACCGACCTTTCACAACAGATGCAAGTCCCTCTACCACACCTGATAATCCGCCTCCACGTCCCATTCCGCTGGTTCCGCTATAGATTCCGCCTATACTTCCTGCGGACGAAAATCTCGATTCCTATTATTCACCGGACCCATCCCTTTCGGAACAACCCGAACCTCTGTTCCAAGGGGATCCTGATCCTTCCGAAATCCCACTCCCGGAATTATTGAAAACGGTCGAAGGAATCGTTCCGGACTGTTTTCTGTACAAACCTTCCCCCGCCTCAGATCCGGTCTACAAGAACCGAGGCCTCGCGACTGGTTTTGCCTTCGGTCTCCGTGACCAACTCCCACATCAACCACCGTTACTTGGCCAATCAACAACGCTTCTTACCACTCTACTTAGGACCGGTGGCGTCCTCGGCAACGGATCACCCCTAGAACTGGATAAGGATCTGCCTCCGCCTCGTCCAGGCCGCGAAATTACTTCTTCCTTCCCATCGGAGAAGGAACGGCCAACCCAAGAAACTTTGACACCTATCCTCAGTTGGAATTTCTGACTGCTGATACGAAGCTAGATTTTGGTTCCGCTCTCTACCTCCCTCGTTGGTCTGCGGTTCCCGTTTTCGTCCTGCGCGACAACGACCGCATTCTCCGTCTTGGTCTCCGTGCCGCATCCCAGGCCGACGTCCTCAGCACTGCAGCCAACGCACTATGTGAAAGACTCTACACCGATCCCCCTCCTGACAACACTCGTCAACTAGCATTCCTCATCAATCAGGTCTTTAGGAAAAGCTGCTTTGCTGCTTACCATGCCATGAATTGGTTTACATGGGATCTCTTCAATTCCACGCTTCTCCTACGGGAACTGGCTTTAAACACAGCACCAAATCTCTACGATTCCACCCGTCACCTTCTCCGGAACTAACTCATCCATGAATCAGAATCCCAATTCCGGGGATTGATTCCTAAAGTAGCACCACACCTCGACATCTCCCGTAAGCCTCGTTACAACAAGTATCATCAAAACTGCCGTCAATGTTCCGCCCCATCTTCTAAACCTGATCAACCTAAGGACGATTGGAAAAATGCTAAACCACCGGACCCTACTTCACCTCCGGTTCCGCGTTCCGCATCGCCCTTTCCATCCCGATCCCAGGGACGCGGACGTGGACGTTCCCTGGGTCGATCCTCCACTCCAGACACGAGACAACAATCCTCCTCTCGTTCCCACAATAAAGGACAAGACAATTACTGACATTCCACCGCCCCCACATAAAGTGGGGGGACGTCTTCGGTTCCATGCCAAAGCTTGGTAGAAGGTCACCTCCGACCATGTGATTCTTTCGATTGTTTTAAACGGCTTCAAATCAAAATTCTCACAAAAGCCCCCAGTGCAAGACCCACCCTGGGAACTGGAAGCACCAGCTCCCATTCCGCTTCAAAAAGAAATAACTACCCTCCTTCAAAAGGAAGCGATTTGTGTTGACTTCGCCCCGGGTTTCTACAGCATCATCTTTCTTTGTAGCAAAAAATCGGGCGGAACCCGCCTCATTTTCAACTAAAACCGCTAAACCCGGCGATTGGACGGTATCGCTGGATCATGCGGACGTATACCTTCCCATTCCGCTTCATGCGTCTGTCCGCCACCTATTCCGGTTTCTACTCGACAGAACCGTATACGAGTCCCTCTACTTTCCCTTCGGCTTAAACGCCGCCCCACGCATCTTTACTATGGTCCTACACCCGGTTCTTGCCCATCTCCACCAACAAGGCATCCGCTTCCATGCCTTTCTCGACGATTGTCTTCTACCTCACTCCGATCCTTTGATTCTCTCCAACAATTTACACGACGTCGTGTCTCTTTTTCATCGCCTGGGTCTAGGCATAAATATTTTAAAATTTGCCTGGTCTTTTCTCCAGACACCTCACCTCTTCACTACTTCCGAGATCTCACCTCCACCATCGGGTTCATCGATTCCCTAGCGGTTCCCTACGGCAGGTGGATGGCACGACCGCTACATCATTACCATTCCACCCGTTGGGGAATCCGCAACTAGCCATGAATCTGCCACCTTAACCACTCGGTCCTTCCTTTCCCACCGACATCTTCGCATGGTGGACAGCTACGGTTCCCCTTCACGAACCTCTCTATTCACGGACGCGTCTCGGACAGGTTGGGGAGCCCACATCGACAGCCTCACCGTCTCTGGCAAGTGGCCAACTGGGATGACGGTCCACATCAATCATTTGGACCTATAGGCAGTCCTCCTGGGGCTTCAACATTTCCAAGATCATGTCACGGGACGAATAGTACTAGTCCATGTGGACAACACCATAGCCGTTGCCTATCTTCGGAAGGGAAGCGTCACACACTCTCTGCCCCTCCATCACGTTACCGCTCAAATTTTTTTAAATATGCATTCAACTCCGTGTCTGCCTTCTACCACTCCACATTCCGGGATCATTAAATGTGATTGCCGATTCCCTTTCTTGCCGGGAGCCACCCACCAGCAAATGGACTTTACATTCAACCGTTTGCTTCAGCCTATTCCACTTGTGAGTTCACCCAATGGTCAACCTCTTCGCCACGAGGTACAATGCCAGACTTCCCTTATTCGTCAGCCCGCTACCAGATCCTCGAGCATGGGCAGTGGACACATTGACTCTGAACTGGGACCGACTCTACGGTTATGCTTCCTCCCCCCCCCCCCCCCGTTTCCTCCCTCTTGTTCTACGCAAAATCGCCAGCTCTCGAGGACGATCCTACACCCGCACCACCGAACGCTACGACTTCACTGGTGGCTACTATCATCCAGCTCCTCCGAGCAACTGGCATCCTTTAAGTCGAGGCCACTCGCATCGCCTCACAAGCCATCCGATCCTCTACCAACAAAATTTACGACAGTCACTGGAAACTATGGCTTCATTGGTGTATCACGGAACAAGTTGATCCAATCCGTCCCCCTATGCAAGACCTTCTTCGATTTCTCACAACCTTGTTCAAAAGCGGTCTAAGGGGTTCCACGATCCTAGTATATCGTTCCGCCCTGAACGCTGTCTTCAAAGCAGCCGGTAACACGAACCTCCTTACGGATTACAGACTCTAATCTTTAATTCATTCCTTCCATTTAGACCGGCCACGCATTAAGAGGCAATTTCCCGACTGGGTCCTGTCCATCGTGCTTACAGCGCTCATGGCCTCGCCCTACGAACCCATGAGCTTCTTCCGTCTCAGCCACCTAACTGGGAAAACGGGTTTTTCTAGTGGCTTTAGCTGCCTGCCTCCGATGCAGCGAATTGCAAGCTCTATCAGCTACAGAAAAAGACCGTTTTTTCCTTCCTGACTACGCTGGTGTGACTTTGACTCCACAAGCATCATTCCGTGCTAAAACTCAGAAGCCCAATGAACGAACTCGTCCCTTTATCATTCCTTCCCTTTCCACCATCTTAGGTGACGATGAGAAACATGCTTTATGTCCAGTTCGGGCAATTCGTTTCTACTTAAAGGCTTCTAAACCTATTCGCCGAGGACGCTCTCAACTTTTCCTCCCCTTTAGTAATAAGATTGGAGTAACTTCGCCACGCATGATTGCTGCCTGGCTTAAGAGTGCCATCGTACAAGCCTACGAAGCACTCTACGTCAACTGTGTCCACGAACTTTGTGCAATTTCTACATCCTGGGCACATAAACAGTAACATTCCCATTACTGATATCATGGAAGCAGCCTCTTGGAGACATCCCACAGTCTTCACGTCCCACTATCTCAGGGATATGTCCCATCAAGCAGAGGGACTTTATCGGATCGCGCCATTCGTTGCTGCCCGACGATTAACACCCCTTTAACACACTTGCAATTCTGTGTAGGGAACCGGTTGCTACCTGAGGGAACTTGAGTCAGATGGCGCCCGCCGCATTGACAAAGTCTATGGGATTGCTATAAAAAGGGTAATGGATATTTTCAAGGCAACTAGAAACTTCAAAATACCAGTATTACCTGGTTGATTTTGGTTTCTATTGCCTGTTGAAAATACACATTACCATTGTCCCGCCCTTCTCCCCTCTTGTCGCCATCTGGGAGCAATGAGGTTCGAAAAGGTGAGCATCGCTGCTCAGCTTCGACTTTTATATGAAGGAGGCTGCACAGGAAACCTCATTGCAGGAAACCTGCGCAGTAGGTAGCGACACGGAAGGACATCTTCGATTTAATTTTTCTACATTGAACAGCATTTTGAGAAGGAGAATGCTATAAAAAAGGTAATGTATATATTTTCAACAGGCAATAGAAACCAAAATCAACCAGGTAATACTGGTATTTTGAATTTTTAAAATTGTAATCTAAATTTTTAATTTTAATTATACAACTTTGTATATATCAAAATTTTGTTTAAAAATTTATAACAATTTGCCACAGGAGAACCCTGGACTCCCTGAACATAATTAATTCATTATTATTAATTTTTTTTCCATTCGCTGTGGCACTGCCACGTGGTAATCGGAACCGTACGGAACCGGTTTTTGGTATCGGAATCGGAATTATGGTATCGGTACACCACTACAGTACATATCCTCGTAAATTTTCGACGATTAGCAGTCCCTGGAGATGAAAATACACAAGCGATCGTCGTCTTCAGGCTCACTACTTCGATTCAAAACACTTTCCAACGACCGTTCATCTGCTAGAAGTTTGAAGCGTGAGCGCGGCCTCTGGTATTTGTTGCGTTGATTGCCCATTTTTCTCTCAGCAACTGATAGAGTTTGCCACGCATCAGAAAGCTAATTCCTGGGTTTGAGGGTCCCTGAATATTCATCAGCACAGCCTTTTTTCGGTTGTGTTGAAGAGCCAGGAATTCAAGGCTTCTTAGATGATTATCACGTCTAAGAAATGATACAGCTGTGATTTCTTCAACGTTATTCTAAAATACTATGTCACAACTGTGATTTCTTCAACGTTATCCTAAAATACTGCCAGTAGGCCCGACCTGCCTCCCCGCATTTGCTGAACTGGTAAAGTTCATAAGGGATATGACAAAACAAGACAACGGCGCTATGTGTATGGAAAGGCACACCAGTGTGTGGCATGCATTAGATGCAACTAATGAAACCAATAATATTTTATTTATTGAGCATCGGAAAGAGTAAATTAGTGATTTTGGCACATATTGCTGAAGGTAAGTATTTTAGGATAGTAAAAACTATTTTTAAGCTATGTTAAATTTTTTTTCTTTGGCAATTCAATCACTTTAAAAAAATACCAAAATAAATTCTAGATATTTTGTAAACCAAGATGAGAATTGACGGTGTGTCTTTCTATCATTTTAAAGAAACAAAAACACACCTGAACCACCAGGAAGAACACAGTTCACAGTTTTACTTGAATTTTCGGAGAAAATACCGTTCTCCTTCTTCAGAAAATCACGCACAACACGGAGCAAAAATAAGTTTTATCATGTGAAGGGAAAGCGCCCCACCTTCTTCAGGCTTTTCCATCTATGTGTGTTGTGTGTGGAAGGCACTCCTTTGAGAAGACCGGTAATGGGCAGTTACAATGGAATAGTGATACTTCAAAAAAAAAAATGTACACTACTTCCACAACGAACAACGAAACAAAGAATAACGAAAGTTCTTCTAAATTATCGGTGAAAACACTACAAGAAAAAATACACTTACACGTATATACGGTTCACCTTCATCAGAGAGAGTAGACGTACGAATTGACGATGGATCACATTTTAAAGCACTCAACAACGCGCTTTTGCGATCACATTTCAAAGCATTCAACGACGCGCTTTGCGCGGTTTGCAACCTGGTTGATCTGCGCGTTCCACTTCTTAATGAGTAAGTCGCTCAACTCTGGCGTGAGCAGCCAGTCAACATATGGGGAAACGAAGCTGCCGTGATGTTAGTGAGGGGGACTTAGTTTTTTTGGCAAAGTGTGTTATGGTCACACACACACACACCAAGCCCTAAAGGACTGTCCTGAAGAGTTGGGTCTCAGTAAAGTAGTAGCTTGTTTCCACGCTATGGAGTGATTAGTGATCAGTAAAATACAGGGTGGTCCTGTTTTGAGGGGTGCTAACGAGAAAAGTTGGACTTAGTTGGGTCATCAGTTTTTTGTGAACCACCCTGTTGTAGCTTGTTCCTATGGAGTGATGGAGTTTGCTAATACCATTCTCATGGCACCATTGCGAGTGTCATTGATATGCTTACTGAGGCGGGTCCAAAAATACCTCCTTGTCTCTCTGATATAGACATTCTCATAGTTTTCACAGGGCACACAATAGATCACACCTGCGCGAGGACTGATGAGTGTGGCAGAGAAAGTCAAAGAGAGCTCCAGTGGTGGAACATAGTGGGGTGGAGGTGGCTGTGATCCGGCTTGCACACTTTACTGTGATTGTAATACTGGTGGGTTAGAGGGGTCGATGGACCCATCGGGGGTGGGGTGGACAATGGAGGGGAGCGGGGAGGGGGTTGGTGGACAATTTAGGTTCCTTGGGGCTCATAGTAGCTTCAAGTTCAGCAGGTACCCGAGAAAACATCTGACTTTCTTTTGTGAAGAACCTTGCTGACCTGTTCGCTTCTGCTCGGAATGAATGTGACAATCTCAAATGGCTGGTCTGCTTTACCCATGTTGCTCCCTGGTCCGGCTTCCTTCCGACGAGTTTTATGCCATGCCTTTCTCGTTTCAGAGTTCACCAAATGTGCGAATTAGCCCTTTTGGAGGTACTTGGGCCTTGACAGTAGCTGATTGGCTGTGTCTGTCGAAAAGTGTTCGATAATACGGCATATTTCGTCAGACACCATTGCTCAGAGTGGAGGGAATAACCAGACTGGTATGGGATGGCCTTACCCATATGTCAGGGTTTCCGGTATGTAGGGGTGCGCGAGTAGATTAATTTTAATTCGAGTCAATTTGAGTTTGCAACAGAATAATCGAGTATCGAGCAGAGTTCTAGTATTTGGTGAATGCACTTATTTTGCAAGTGTCTTTAAATTTATTAGTGTAATATGACTAAATTGCTGCTTATTGGACTGTGTGGGTCAATGTGTACAACTGGTTTTCCAGTTTTTAGGATATAACTTGTAACGGGCTTACATGAACGGCAGCGCGCAACTCACGGAGCTTAC
>JAHWFP010050426.1:0-23514 GCA_023313725.1 Lithobius niger | reverse complement strand
CAGAGCGTGGTTACGAGACAAACGGGCCTCCTACTCTAATGCCCACGGAATCCCTAACAACATGGGCACACCCCTTTAAGTGTAAGTTGGACGATGGAAAGTAAGAAGCCACAGTAATGGCCCCAATAGTTTTATTCCTCTGCACAAGTATAGTACGACAAGGCATGACATTAAATTCACACGCTACTCATTATGGTTAAAATTCCTGTGTACTCTCGCTTAGCATTCATGATAAGTCTGAGGGGGGATAAGCTATTCATGGCAATAAAACCGATATCTGTATACAAGATTTAATCTGGCTGCTTTGCAGTTTTTAGTGAGTTATGGATCATAACAGCAGTCTAGGCTGAACGTCATGGCCAGATAAACTTAATCATGAATTGTCAACAGACGAAATATCATATAAAACATGGAATAATAAAAGGCCCAACATGGCCAAGATGGGTGCCGCTTTACTTGGGCATGTTGTCATGGAGCATGAATTGAGTAATACCTCTGCTCCTCAATGAATTAGCAGTAGAAAGCCTCCCCAGATAGAAAAACGCAAAGCTGAGAGCAAAACGACAGGCAACAATACAGCATCCAAGACTAGGTACAACCATATAAAAGGACAAAAATAAAGTACAAAATCGCCTGCGAGGCATTGCAGTCGATTATCTAGACAACATTGTCGTGTTACGATAAATGTGGCGTGTTATTGTTACGATAAGTGCCCGAAAGGAAAAGCGTCGAGGATCAAGAAAAGTCCAATATTGCAATATTATCCAACATTACCAGAGGGAGAATAAATGTGGCGGCAGTGCAGGCAATCGGTTTTATTGCCATGAATAGTTTTTCCCCCTCAGCCTTATCATGAATGCTATGCGAGAGCACATAGGAATTTAAGCCAGGATGCGTAGCGTGAGAATGTAATGTCGTGCTATACCTGAGCAAAGGAATAAAAACTATTGGGGCTGTTAATGTTGCTGCTTACTTTCCATCGTCCAACTTATACTTAAAGGGGTGTGCCCATGTTATTTGCTCCACGCTCCAATTATTCACGGGCATCAGACAGTTGATAGGGATTGCGTGGGCGGTAGTGTCTTTTGAGGCCGAAGCAACTTAATGCTTGTATGGCTGAACTGGCTCAATTTTGAACATTACCAGACTTTTAGAGGAGAAGAAATATCTGGTATAGGGAGGTGTCAACCCGGGAATTCAATCCGGGAACCTCCGATCATCGTAGGGGCCGAAAGATTGTCCAGAATTGGCCAGAATAGTTCCCATAGCCACTGAAGGAGCATGGTAGCCTCTCACGCTACCATGGCCGGCAGTCCTGGCAGGGACTTTGCCAAGATCCCCTTCCCAGGGGTTCGACCAGATCCACAAACCTCTAGCAACCAGGCTGAGGTCTCTCACAACTCAACCACGATGACCACGGGGTAGGAGGCCCGTTTGTCTCGTAACCACGCTCTGCCTACAACGGAACTTACCTTACGGCCCATAGCGAGAAGCTGAAGAACCGTAGGGAACGCCGCAGCGAGTACCTCTATCACTCTCCACTGTGGGCTATCTTAGTTCGTGTACTAACCGACCGTACTAAAATGTCTTCAGAAGAGTGTCTCTGATCAGACCGACTACGCCCTGTCGATAGCAACGGGGTGGCCCAAACGCCCCTGGTACCCCAAACGACTCAGCCTAGAATGAGGTTCGTGGGAAATATAAGAGAACTGTGGAAATTTTCTGAAATATGGCTTGCCTATATAGTGAGAGTCCATTATAAAAAATCTATAGAAAATTTTTGTGGGAAATTTTATCCAGTAAGAATTTTCTGCAACCCTGTCTGCCACCAACTCTATATTAGACTCACTGAGGTCGGGGTCCAAGCCGGCTCTGAGGGAAACAGAAAACCGATCTGGGACCCTTGGCAGGTTTGTTTGGCAGGTAGACTGACTCGTGGACCATCGAAATGAGTAGCACACTGCCCGTGTTGTCCACCGGGTTTGCCGCTGAGTTGCCGCATGGCTTTCGATCAGGTTGTCCATCTTCTGTCTGGTTGACTTCGGCAGGTTGTCCAATGAGAAAAGGTGCTGAAAAGGCGGCACGATGACTGCATAGTAGGCAGCTACTGTGTTGTCCACTTTATTGTCCTTCATGTACACAGACGAGTTGGCTCCCAGAGACTGTCGTCAGTGATGGGGGTGGAGGTGGCAGACCATCAAAACAGCGAGAAAAATAATTTTTCATTGGAGAAGGCAGCATATGTGATGATTCACTGCCAAGCTCATCCAAACGAGCCGTACAGATGGATGGTTTCAGTAGTGGGAGACAAATGACTGAAAGGCGCACTCGAATCCGTCAAGACGAGCAGCTTGCCTGCAGGACGGATGACAGGAAGGGTTGCTAGTGCAGCTGGTGGAGAAGAACCCAGAAGGAAGCCGACTCAGGCTGCGATGAGGTGCACTTTGAAGCAGAGCTGGATTTTGAATGCTTGTGCTTCGACAATGACTTTGAATCCTGCGAAGAAGACTGAGGATTTTTTTCCTTTACTGGTCTTGCTTGAGGATTGATTGGAATCATTCGAATATTTTTTGTTTCTGGGCTGGTGGGGTGTCTGACATCGAAAGTAAAGCTCCGGCGATCCCCTCCAAGATATCATTTTGAGATCGAAGTGGAGATCCGTATGGACATGATCGAGCTTTCTTGACTAGGAAACCAGTGTAGTGTTTAGTGCCAGGAAAAGGTGGGCAGCTGTGTCCGAAGCCAAACGGATCGTGTCCGGTGATGAAGCATCGCGGCTTGAGGACAGACTGGTTTTCCTCTTCATAGCTCGACGATCAGAATCACGCCACAAAGCAAGAATGGATTTCACGTCTTTAGCCGAATCTTGATGGCACATATCATAAAGCACAGTTTTCAACTACCATGTCCAGCAGGTCCGGTCAAACAAATGATGATCATTGGCACACGATCATTGGCAGTTTTGATGGTACCATTTCTGTGTGAGAAGGACACAGAAATGACGTGGTTCTCCGATGAAGAACTAGCATTGAAAATGTATAATACCGATAATAAAATGCACAAATCCATGATAAAATGAAGCATACAAATCCACAAAACTAAAATGGAAAGCCTAACAAGCACAAGAAAACGAGCAAATTGTCGTCATTGGCCGTTAACAATGGGTTCCAAATTAGTAAGAATCGACCTTGTAAGTGTACGACCGGGCACTACGAGTGTCCAAACGAAACTGCGGCCGCGTGCACAAAACGATCACGTCTCAGAGACTGATTTAGCCGGGAAGAGCTCAAGGGGGCAGCCAGCCAGGCAAAACATTAAGCAGGACATTGAGAGAGCTTTTTCTGAGATAAGCTAAGAGGGAAAGTTATTTTAATAAGGATAAAAATGAAATCAGGTTACTGACACTTCACTTCACGTCAATCGAAATCTTTGACCATAAATGGAATGAACTATCGTAGCGATGGACTTTCAGTCCATGCTATTTTAGTATGCCATTTCCCATTGATGGGCGAAAAAAAAAAGAGAATTTTAAGTGGTAAAATTAGTTTTTACTAGCCTAAAATACTTACCTTCAGTAATTATGCTGAAATCACTATTTTACGCTTTCGCTGCTCATCTAAAACTAAAAATTCCCATTTTTATGTTTCACCTAAAGCTTTTCTCCTCTCCCGCCTTGCGTTCTGCCTATCTGTCTCCAGATCGGCGCCATCTTGTTTGATCCCTTCATCACTTTTTGAACTCTCTGGTTCAGTGATTGCGGGGAGGCGAGCGGGTTCTTACTGAAGGTAAGTATTTTAGACTAGTAAAAACTAATTTTACCATTTAAAATTATCGTTTCTTACTACCTGCAAATATGTACCTTCAGTAATTATGCTGAATTCGTCGTTCAGGCGGTGGGTGTTTCCCCACTGAACCCAGGAGATCTTATTCAACAAGTATATAATATTCAAGAACCACAAAACTTTCCCATCTTTATTGAGGGGTGCCTTCTTTGTCTCTCTAGAATGTCTCCCACGACATCCATTTCTGATAAAGTCCCAGTCTTGAGTCTCGGGGTGACTTTCTTGAGTGGTATCTCAACACCTCTCCAGACTGTCTGTCGAGTCTGGTGTTTTTTTGTTTTTTTTTTTATGTTCCCCGACAGTTACTTAGGGTGACTTCCTTAAATGGCATCTTCACCATCTCTCCAGAACGTCCCACCGGAATTCAATCCTTATTACACTCTTACTTCTTACCTGCCACTTCGTGACTAATAGCGGTCTTTCCAATCGACCCACAAGTTATGTACGTATAATAAACATATCTAGGTGGTTCCACAGCAGGCTGTCACCACTTCGTCAAGTAGGGTTCTGTAGCCGTTCGCCTCGGATGCTCCCAACTCGTGTGTTCTAGGATGCATGTACTCTCACTTCCGAGGGGAGGTCCACGTGGTTTGGGCCATTCTCGTAAGCTCTCATACTCACGGCACAAACCCATTTCCTCAACTAAAATGCTGTTCCACCAGCCTGCAGTCCCTCGTCACTGATCTTGTCCACGTCCCGGAACAGAGGTGCAGTGGGTGCAGACCTTTCTTCTCTGGCAGCACTCTGGCTTCCCTGTGTACTGTTCTCCAGATAAAAACTCAAGGTCCGTACTGGACACTGTAGTCATTCCGGTTCCCTGGTGTGCACTATTTCCCCCCAGATACCAGCTTGGGTTTCTATCCCGGGTTACAGCTTATCGCTCGGAAACGAGCTGGGAAAGTAATGTCAACTTCTGACCAGTCTTTTCCACAACACAAGCGTCCCTTGTTGCGTGCAAAAACGGACAGTTCGCTGTCGCGCCGCTGATGCAAGGACCACCAGAGAAATCATATGTGTAATGTCGCACATCGATGCAGACTTCGTTAGGTCATGAGGGGTACCCAAAAGACTCTGAAGCGCTCGGGGCAGGTTCGACTTCGGAAACAGCCTTACCCTTTTCCATTTTCCGAATCCGTAGGCTGACATGAGCTTAGTGGTTACAATGTTGTTCGAGTCTTTTCCTACACATGGCAGCACCAAATTAATGGTCGACCTGTACCCCTTATTGGCGCTTGGGGATAATCCTTTTAGCATTAGGGGCTCGAAGAACGCTGTCAGTATAGATAAACCTTGATTGCACAGGTCGTAGTGGTTCTTTCCACACCATTCAAACCATAGCCGCCACCTAGCATTATAGTTGCATTGTGAGGAGTCCCGCAGGTCTCCAGTGAGTTCAGACGCTACACCTTCCTGGAATCTTTCCTTCTTGAAGTTCTACTTCAGAGTTTCCACCCGTGAGGAATAAGAAAAGATGGGTAAGATTCTTCCTAGATGTTGAGACAGGAATCATTACGTGAGGGCAATAGTCTCGGGTCTTCCTTCCGGAGTTCCCTAACTCCGTGAACCATGGTCAACCAGGGATCATTGCAAACACCACGGTGCAATGGGAAGGAACTGTTCCTGTGATAATCATAATCTGTAACTGTCTTCAGATGGCGCTTGAATGGTGGAAACGGGTATGCCTTCATACCCTCTCAGCTGATGGACAACACGCCCCTCACCCTCGTCTGGAATCAGCGACCACGATGCAAGGTATCTGTTTGTTGAACTAAGTTGCAAACAAATCAACTGTCGGGTATCCCCGTCAGAACAAGAGCCTCGCAAACCTGTGGATCTAACATCCCTGCCATGGTTGGGACTTGGGCTCCCTTGGACAGTTCGTCCGTACATATATTCCGGTTCCCTGCAAGGTGGCAGGAAACCGGAGTGATTCCAAAAATGTAGAGAAGTCTCGAACCGTGCTGGTGTGTCTACTATGAGGGCCTCACAGTGAGTACTGCCTCCCCCCCTTCACGTAGGCCACTGCTGTGGCGTTGTTGCTCACGACCCCGACTGTCTGATTCCTGAGTCTCCCTCCTCATGCAGCAAGGTACACTGAATGGCTCTCATCTCCAGTATGTTGATGTGCAGATTCACTCCTTCTACTTCTCAGACACCTGATGCTGTCTCTCCAGCCCGAGCTTGACCTACCCGCGACTAGAAGTTATGTCGTTGTGGGTTCCTAAAGTGGCACTCCTATCCCCAAGTGTTTCAGCTCCGCCCACCAGAGGAGGCTCTCTGTCGGCAGGTAATGAAGAGCTACGACATCCTTCCAACTGACATGTGGGTTCCATGCCATCATTAGCAACCAACGGATCGGAATCACTCTCCATCGTCCCCGTGGCACCAAATTTGCGTTGGAATCCAGCAGTCCAACGTGGGAGGCTAATTCCTTTGCCGTCACTGGATTCTTATAAAAGGCTAAGACTGACGTTCCCGCCTTCTCGATTCACGTCTTTTCGACCCTGTCCGGAGACGGAATGACAGACTGAAGGAAAGTACCGAATTCTCTCCTATGAACCCGGAGTTCGTCGCAGGGATGAATCTAGACTAGATCAGGTATATTCCTAATCCTAGGTGAGCAAAGAGCGACTTGCCTTATTAAAGTTGTAGTTTCAGCTGCTACTTGGACCACTTCCGAAGGAGCCCGCCGTCCAGAAAATCGTATATCACAACGCCGCGAGGATGCTTGGGGGGGGGGGGGCTAATCCAGGTTCCACATACAAGTGAACCCGTAGGAGGCAGTGTCCTAGTCGAACGGGATCGCTGAAACTCGGAATAACTTATCTCCTGCCACTGACCGAAAAGATGACGTACAGAGGGATTGAAGAGGCATGTACCAGTACTCGTCCAAGTCGATCGAGACCGTGAACTCCTCTTGCCTGATTAACCCTCGAATGGAGTCGACAGATCCAACCTGAAATGTTCTATAGCAGGCTGTGGTTTAATTCCCGAAGGCTGCAGATCAGCCTTGAGCCTCATCCTTTCTTCGGGATCACTCTTGTCGGGCTCCACGCTAGCGGGCAGGGGTGCATAAAAATCTTGACTGGAGACAAAATTTCCCACATTTTCCCGTTTTCTGAAATTTCCTGCAAACCTCTTTCTAGCATACTGGCATATTCTTGACACCAGCGGCGGTGTGTACCCTTCCTCAGAACGTCCCGCACGAAATGATCCCGAGTTCTCTAATTTTCTACTACCCCTTTCAGTCCTTTTCCTAAAAGAATTCATGCTCAAGGTCAAGCCTTTGGCATTCTGCTTGGAAAGCTTATGTGACGAATACCAGAAACAGGTAAGAGGTGCAGTCCCGTTTCCCGCGAGGGAACGAACCCTGCAAACAAAACCTCCTAGAATGACATCACAGTAGCAGTCTTCACTTGGCTAGTAGGGATAAAAAACTACTCACCATGTAGCATTTTCTACTCGCCACAACTCGTACTCATCTCGTACAATGCACCGTTTCTCAAAAATATGCATTTATAGAGTTTTAAAACATTCTCCTAACTACGTACGATTGCAGAAAAGTCGGTTGAAAAGGCCTTCAGAATCTTAGTACAATGCCGCAACCCGATCGCTACCTGCATAAACGGTTCCAGATCAGAGACATACTTTACCAGAATGTCTTTTTTTTTTAATGCTAGTTTTTTTTTTTAATGCTAGTGCTAGTCGTTGGGCCAAATTCCAAGGTGTCTAGGCCTACAGGTAATCTTCATTCCAAATGGCGAATGGGATTGGTAAATGGAGTGGGTTGCCTAGTGACGCATACCCACGACTGAATCAAGTTCCTCCTGCAAACTGCCCTAACCTAATGTGTACCGTTTTCATTGTCATCGTGTGTACCGAGGGGGGGGGGGGGGGGTGTGAAAAGTCGGGCATAGTAGCCCCGTGCAACCGCATATAGCGGCCACTCCCCCAAGGGGTTTAGTTTTCACTCAGCCTAAGGACCCAAGGAAGAAAAGACAGTCGAAGTGACTAGACAGTGACTATTCAAGGAGATACTTGTCTTTCCGTCGGCGACGCATGGCAACAAGACGGCGACATGTCGGCGACACGCGATTGAGAGAGGGGGCTCTTCTACATGTTGTCGTTTGACGTCTCTGCTTTCCCCCCGACAGGGTCGCGACAACTGGGGAATCTTTGTCGCTTTGCCTATATTAACTGTGTAAATTTGTCCCCACTGGACGTTACGACAGTCAAACAAAGGCTAAACTGTGTAAATTTGTCCTCACCGGACGTTACAACAGTTTTCACCTTCTGTGGCCTTTCCTCTTAGGCCCACCATCCTACAGATTGGTAAATTTGTCCTCACCGGACGTTACCTTTCTGTTTCTTTTAGAGCACTGCTACGTATTTTTTCCATCATTTTTTCTCCCAAACCGTATTTCCAGCACCGGGAACGGTCGGTCGATTGCTCTTTTATTTTTCACCTTCCCACTCGAGTCGGTTTTTTTTTTTTTTTTTGACTCAGTGTAATTTAAATTAAGACTAACTGTTATTGTCAATCCTGTTGCCCTCCGAATTCGTTTTGATAGTACGATGTTCGTCCCCCACTCTTCCGAAGGCGACCAACTTCCGTTGGCGAAAACTCATTGGCGACATGTCTCTGTTTATCAGTCCATTCCGGTAACGACTGAGATACATACAGAGTGATGTGGTTTTCCTCACGATTCCTCACATCAACAAAATCTAGTTCATGAGCCTGGCAATCATTAATGTTTCCATCTGACGATCTCAGCTGGCCGGTGACGTTCGTGTCCGTCCGGGGATCACAGGCAGTTCCGACAATAATGCTCTCACCCATCTCCGTCCCCATTCCTTTGTGCGCCGCCATCTTGAATTGAAACCACATTATGTACGTAAAGTAACGCAGGCCTAAACAAAAAACCATGCACATGGAATCCGTTCGTTCACCCACGTTTCCGATGCTGGTGACACACGTGCACGTTGGCTGTCTCACTGATTGGACATAATTCCAGTACAAGAAAACCATTTTCCCGAATTCGTGATGCCGTTTCGATTTTGCAATAGAAGCGAACTCACGCGATCGGCACGCCTTGCCCAGGGGTAGGACTAATAAAATTCTAACCTTACTCAATTTCTAACTAGCACTCATCTTTCGCTCAAATTATCAATAGAGTGTGTAACAATGGTGCAGCATCCTTCCGTTGTTCAAGGCGACTCTAAAAACACACTAAACCATTACAAATCCAAAAAATAAGCAAGCGAATGCAATGCAAGACCATTCTGAATGGTGTGCTCAAAAAAGTGATGAAGGGATCAAACAAGATGGCGCCGATCTGGAGAGAGATAGGCAGCGCACCAGGCGGGAGAGGAGTAAAGCTTTAGGTGAAACATAATTAGTTTTAAATGAGCAGCGAAAGTGTAAAATAGTGATTTTAGCATAATTACTGAAGATAAGTATTTGCAGGTAGTAAGAAACAACCGTGCGCACGCGCATTTGGAAAATTACATGAAACAAGCCACCTGATTGAATATTTTTTTGTATACCGCTGTTAAGAAAGCTGTTAGGATGCTAAGAACGCTGTTTTTTATGACGCTGTTCTAAGCACGCTGTGTTGGGTTCTAAGAGAAAATGAACAGCTACTAACTTATGTAAAGGATGCTCCACCTTGTTCTTGCCCTACAAATTTTTGGTCAAGTTAGTTTCTTCTACGATGACGTAGACTACGCTATATAGTGTAATTCTGCATGCTTATGAACAGGATCAACGGCCTCCAAACAGGATGCTCCTATTCAGGTACATTGAGAGCTATTAGTTGCTTCGAAAGTATCTTTCACAAATTCTGGAATCAACATTCACTCTACATCCAAGATGTTGACACTAACCTCGACAAACTAGCCTCGTGTGGATTGTTGCTCGTCAGGAACTTCCCAGCACCCATACGCTAAGTCTTGCTTATAATGGCGATCTGGTAAGGTGTTATTGTTCTGTGTTTTTGGAGAAAGAGTATTCTGCTAGTATGCGGGCAAGACATCCCTCCTCTGCAGGTTTAGTTTTGCTAGTGGTATTGAAGTTAAGCTGTGCTCCAAATAAAAACTCCAATTGTAATAGTATAGATTTATTTTTGCTTGGTGAACATACCTGCATACAATAAAAAATACCAGTCATACCCCCCGCCCCGCCTCACCTCCATGTAGAACTTGCCTGGCAAAACGAATGAGACTCAACTCTCTGTACCTGGGCTCTTGGAGGGAATGGACCAGTCAGGAGACAGAAACCAGAATGAATGGCAGAACTGTAGACTGCACCCTGGCTGGGTCGAACCAAGGGCATGACAAGAGCAGTCAAACAAAGTTGCTTTGAAACATGCTGGGAACAAAAAAATCAATTAAACCACTAATTTTTTTTTTTTTAAATTTGGAATGCAACTTACCCCCAATAACAGAATTCAACCCTACAGAGGAAGAATGTCTCGCCCGCCAGTTAGCAGGAAATGCCTTATCCAGAAACACAGGACAAGAATCCGTGAAACCAAGCTTTACGAACGGCTGGTAAGTTCCTGTTCAGGAACACCTACAAGTGGCTAGTTTGTCGGAATAGTGTCAACTTCACAGAAGTGATGGAAGATAGATGTTGTCTTACGCTACCAAGGTGCGGCATCCAAGATTTCCATAAGATGTACTTCAAAGCAAATGCTCAAGATAACAGAGTGCTCCTGAACAGAAGTATCCTGTGTGTAGGCTATAGACGCCTGTTCACTAGCACGTCGCATCACACCACATAGATAAGATGACATCATTGCAAAAGAAATCGATATCACGGAATAAAGTGAAGTAATGTGCACTTTTTAAAATCTTACGAGTGTAATATGCAAACAATACTGTGACGTTTCACCACCTAGATCCGTTCATTTTCAAGCAAAATAATCTACAGCTACATCATAGTCTAAAAAGGAAACAACTAAGCCATTGCACCAATGCGTCACTACATGCTCGCTTACCAGTTGATGGAGTGTTCAAAGGTAAGTTTGCTTTGCACAAAAAAATGTTGTTTATACTCATGGGGCTCAGCCAGCATTGCTTTTTTGGGGGGGTTAATTCTGGCTAATATTACAAACTTGAATTTTGACACTGATTGTGCACGACATGCATGTTTTGTCCACATTTATGACCTCGAAAGTTTACTAAATCAACAGACAGGTGAACTCATTTGGCCGCAAATGTTGGACAAGCATTCCTTGCACATGAAAACTTTGCTAGAATTTTTCCCAGGCACACTCAGCAACTCGCACTTTAAAACAGTACACACAAGGCTCGAGGCCGGCGTAGCAGATGGTCGGGCATATGGCTGGCCTTGTTCGCACATTTCGGTGAAAGAAACTAAATAAATATTTACCTGGACTGGGCCTCAAACCCTATGACCCTTTATTTTCTGGTCAGACCCACTTAACCACTGTGCAGCCAGGGAAAGCTTACTAGCTTCATGCTCTAATCAAGCTGCTGTTCAACCTTTCTATGTGGGGACCTAGAGGGAAAGCAGCTGGCTTCCAAAACAACTGCACGCAAATAATGGTTAAGCTTATTAATAAACATGATTGTAAAAATCCCTTAGCAGACAGATGTGCATTGCGACTGGCCTTTTAAATACCCATTCAATAATTTCGAGAAGGAAACAAAAAGACCTCTGCCACTCCTGGGACTCGAATCCAGGATGACTGGGTGTGCTAATAACTATCATCAAAAGAGTTTCCTGCATTCAAGCCCAGCCTAAGACAGTGATCAACCGTTCTCAGTGGTGACTAAAAGGCCTGCTAAGAAAGGGTGAACAATGTCGTAAACTGGCTGGAGCTTGAACCCGGGTAGCTCCTCCAGATGGCGTAACTGTTAGTGAGCCTGGCTATATAGGTCCGTCGGTTGGTCGGTCCTAGTGCGAGCCTCAAAGCTATGTCTTTTATTTCAGTCTCGTTTATTACATGTTTTAAAAGGCCAGTTGACACTGACTACCTGCTATACAGGGTGGTTAAAACATTAAGAGTCAGCTAAATATATAAAAAAAATGGTGTACGATGCGAGTAAAACAAGTTTTGAAGACGCTGGAGCAATAAGGTGTTAAGTAACATTTTTGCCAAATTAAAGCTAAAGACTAATTTAGGATGTTAAGTGCTGCTCTACATTCCTATATCAGTATTTTGCAATTAAATGTCATATTTTCCAATTTAGCAGTGCATTAAGTTAAGTGACTGCATATTGGCTTGCATGCTAGTGCAAAAAGGAGTTAAATGCCACTTAACACCTTTTCCGAAATTCTTGTATAAATGGTCCTCATACGCTACAGCAATAAGGTGGTAAGTACATTCAAAACAAACTCAATCTCAAATCTGCCATCAGAGCAGAAAGTATCTTTCACCTATTCTGAGCATTGCTGAAATACATAGGTTATATATTAAGCAATGCCAAGAACGTAACGTCCCACTCAAGGAACAGGTTAAGTCCTCTTATTATGCATGAATTTTTAACACAAAATAAATTTGGGGATTGGATTTCCCAGAAGCGATACGTGTCCACAATGTAATGCTGGAGACAACACAAAGGAACCATCAGGAACGAGTAATGGCAGCATACAAAGCACAAACTGGTAACAAGCAAAAGGTTGAAAGTACATATGGAGTTTGGTATATCACTTTTGATCTCCAGCAAACTAAGCCGCTGCCTCGTCTGACGATGCGAAGGTGAATTTCAGGGACAATGTAAACAAGATTCGCGTGGACACAAGTTCGGTTCCTACAAATGCCGAAATTCTTTGTCTGAAGATGAGCCTTTTAAACAGCCTGAAGACGGTGGAAGGAATTTTTGACTATCGAAAATTCGCAAGTATTGAACATTTACTTGGACGATTTGGTTTTGCCTTACGGCAGACTTACCATAATATTTCTTCTAAAAGACAGAAAGTATTTTTCTCGCTACTATAGTATTTTAACTTGAATATTACTTTTTATTCACTTAGCCTAGTTGGCTTGCATTTTCAAATTCCCACTGTCTATTGGTTGCTTCTCTCTACATTGCTATTTTCTCTCGTTAATGACTGACAGACCATGTTTGACGTTGGAGCAACGTTGTGTTGATTAGTTTTCTTGCAAACATTTGCATGATGTATATGCTTCGAATGCGAGTATAATCTGAGTCTTTCCTTCTTGAGAAAAAAAAAACTGATTTCTGGGTGGTTCCTGTCTGGGAAATGGACAGTTTCAATTTTGTGTACTGCAAGGGGCATGTAATGTCTCAGGTTCAGACTGGTGTTGTTCCAGCGTCCCTTGAAGATTTTTTCCCCCGTGTGTCTAATGTAACACTTGCTGCACGAGTTGTTTGAGGAGTTTATTTTTTAAAACTACCGCCTTCATCGTACGAGGTTCCTTGTCTTCTCTCCTGTATTGGTTCAAATAGGTGGTGGTAGATGGCTTAAAAAGGTTTGGCTTCCATTTTTTAGTATGAAACTCTTCGAATATGGTACAAAACTGTTACCAAAAAAAAAAGGGTTGCGAGGTTTTTGTCAAATTCTAGTTTCCGTCTTCTTGTCATTCACTGATCTTTTAACAAAGGTTTTAGAGTACAGTATCAATTTTCCGAGAATTTTCCTCAATATTTTACACATAGATTTCCGTACCTTCTACGGAGGTGTGGTTCAGGCGTCATCTTTTTCCATACTTGCTTACTTTCGTTGACACCCGCGGGTGAAACTACAGCTAGCGGCTTCTCTTCATACAGTTACATCCAGAACGGTTATTTTTTTTTCTAAGATTTTAACTCTATAGTAAAATTGATTTCTGGGCGGTAATTAATAATAAACTGAAAAATCTTATTTCCATCACTGACACGGAAAAATGCACCAATATTGGTTTCAGTTTATTAAT
The DNA here is from genome assembly GCA_023313725.1 of Lithobius niger. Lineage (NCBI taxonomy): Eukaryota > Metazoa > Arthropoda > Chilopoda > Lithobiomorpha > Lithobiidae > Lithobius > Lithobius niger. The sequence goes on along the minus strand of JAHWFP010050426.1, from coordinate 9,764 downwards.
AACTATCACACAGAAATACATTTTACTAGAGCATTTGAATAAACAGAAATAAAAATCCCCTTTCTGGATGCAATGGTAGAGAGAGAAGCCCCCTGTAGTTTCAGCCACGACCAAAAGCTGCAGTTTCAGCCATGCTCTACCACACACCTCCGTTCCCCCAATTGTCAGCACTATAACCTCGGAAAGACAGGCACCAGAACCCACCACCAAAGAAGTTCTACTAGATATCCGTTTAGTGAGGAAAAATTCAGGAAAATAGTCACCCAAAAATAGGCATTAAAATGCAAAGAAAAACACGACGAAAAATCAGAAACAAGAATTGGGCAAAACCACAGCAATAGCATTTTTAGAAATAGTTTCGTACCAAATTCAGTGAGTTTATAAAAAAAAAAAGTGGAATCAGAGCTGTGCAAGCCATCCACCTATTCAAACTTAATAAAAGAAAAAAGACCAGCAACCACTTTCGGTTAAATGGGTAGTTTACAAAATAAACTGCTCGGACAACTCGAGTAGCAAGTGTTACACTGGATACACGCAAACAAGACTTCAAGCGAGGTTGGAAAAACACCAATAAGCAGTCAAAACACTGGCAATACACAGGATTGAGAAGGCCAACTCCCAGATTGTAACCACACAGAAATCTTTTATCAAGAAGGAAAGAAAATAATTACAGTCTTCAGTGAAAGGGTACACCAATGCACAAGATTGCAGGAAAGCTAATCAACAGAATGGGGGACAGTTGCTACCAAGCTGCCAAAAGAGGGAGCATCCACAACAGAAAAGGCATCAAGAGCAACCAACGAACAGTGGGAATTTGAAAATGCTAGTTAACTAGGATAAATTAGTTACGGAGGAAAATACGCAAGATTCCAGACAGGCAAGAATAATTTAACAACTCTTGGCGAATTTTCGATAGTCAATTCTACTGTGGATGGAAAAACCTAGCCGACGATCATCTTAAGGCTCGTAATAAAAACTTCAAACACTAACACTTATTTACAGTCCATTCGATTCGAAATTGGCGTTAACTTGGCCTCCGATATTTACAAGGAATGTACAAGGTGGGTGCGCGACGCGCGACGCTCATGCACTGTCTCCATTATTTTGAAGGCCCTTATTCCACTTTTTTCTTAGACGCTCTCTGAAACCAGCATGTAAAAGGAACTGGATTAAAAGGTTATTCATCAGCACGGCTTTCTCTCGGACACGGTATTGAATAGTCACGGATTCGAGGCCTCTCAGGTGTGAGTCTCTGCTCGAGCTGGAAATGAGCAACGTTTCAGTTCCTTCCCAATGAATGTGGTGTGCGGTGTTCGTCTGGTGTACTGCGATACCGTTTGTATCTTTCTGGCTCCTGGTATCACTCCTATGCTGTTTTACCCGTGCCCTTATGCCTTCACGTGTCTCGCCAATATAGACGGTATCGCAGTCAGCACATGGTACACGATACACTCCTCCTCTCGTGTTCACTATTTTTTGTAATCTTTCCTCATGTTCCTCTTATTTTTGTAATCTTTCCTCATCTTCCTTTCAAACTCGAGCAAAGACTCGCACCTGAGAGGCCTCGAGTCCCTGGCTATTCAACACCACACGTCTGAGAGAAGGTCGTGCTGATGAATATCCAGGGACCGTCTAACTCTTCAATCCAGTCCCTTTTAGATGCTGGTTTCAGAGAGCGTCTAAGAAAAAAAGTGGAATAACGGCCTTCAAAATAATGGCGGCAGTGCATGAGCGTCGCGCACCCACATTGTACATATCTTGTAAATATTGCAGGCCAAGTTAACGCCAATTACGAATCGAATGGACTAAATAAGTGTTAGTGTGTGAAGTTTTTATTACGAGCCTGAAGATGATATTCGGCTAGGATTTTCCATCACAAGAATTGCTGAATTATTCTTGCCTGTCTGGAATCTTGCGTATTTTCCTCCGTAAGTTATAATGTCGTCTGCTACATTCCAGAGTATGCATCTTGACGTTTTTAAACTAGGATAAATGAAAATAAGTAACATCTAAGTATGTTAAATACTTAAAACTTATACGGTAACAGCGCGTAAAGTATTTTCTGTGTTTTTTACAATCAATTCACCACAGGAAGACAAAATGAACTTGGGCCCATAAACATTTGGATTATTTCACACATTTGTCTGTTTTTCAGGGGTGGTGTTTAATAATGCCCTTTAACTTTTTAATTTACAACGATTATCTGGTGCACCAGAAGCCCCAGATAATCGTTGTAAATTAAAAAGTTGAAGGGTATTATTAAACACCGTCCCTGAAAAGTGGGCAAATGTGTGAAATAATCTGAATGTTTATGGGTCCAAGTCCATTTTATCTTCCAATGGTGAATTCATCGTAAAAAACACAATACTTTACATGCTGTTACCGTATAAGTTTTAAGTATTTAATATACTTAGATGTTACTTATTTCCATTTATCCTAGTTAGTATTTTCAAATACCCACTGTTTGTTGGTTGGTTGGTTGCTGTTCGATGCCTTTTCTGTTGAAAGAGGCTACCAAAATCATTAATTTTTATTATCTGATAACTCACTGCTTTGTCATTACCCATACATTTTTGTTTTAGCCACATCTTGTACAATTTGGGATATGTTCAGCTGACTGGATTTTTTGCACCAACATGTAGATGCATAAGTCTTAACCTTGTGTTTATTATTCAACTTTACCTGCATTTGTTTCTACTGTGGCAGTTCTAAAAGCCAGTTGCTTCCACCCCTTTTATATGCTTATGGCCTCCCCGTTACTACAGAGAAAGCTTAAACAGTATTTTTGCCCGGCTAAGCCCAAGTTTCCCCAGTTGCACAGCTGTCAACAGTCCAGTTAGTAAACAAGTCATGCGTCGAATTCTAGTCGGTAAAAATGTTTTTTTTCCCTCCTCTATTTATCAAGTACACTAACAAGGTCAATTATAATGTCCGACTTTTGCTATATACAGGGTGGTCCACAAAAAGCTGACGACCCAAGATTTTTTAGGTCCAACTTTTCTCGTTAGCACCCCTCAGTACCAGGAGAGGACAAATCAAATCTAATGAAACAAGAAGATTTCCGTCCTCTCCTGGTTCTGAGGGGTGTTAACTAGAAAAGTTGGACTTAGAAAATCTTGGGTCGTCAGTTTTTTGTGGACCACCCTGTATACCATATTCCAGCAGCTTAACTAGCTGGGTAATCTAAATTGCAGAATTACCTTAGGTACTTTTCGTCTGCATCAACCAAAGCTTTCATACTTGCTTAATTCACTAAACTTAGGATTTAGTAATGGAGTACAAACATTTAAGACAGGTCTTCCAAGCTAGGGCACTACCAACCAGTCAGGTAACAAATGTAAAATAAATATCTGCTACGTTTCTTAAACAACTATTCATCAACATCAGCTAACCTCCAATACAGGAAACATGATAGACGGTTTATCATAGGTTGGTTGGTAGCACTAGTTTTAAGCTGAAGTGAGCCTGGTCGGTTCACTACCATTCACAGACACAAAGGCGGTTTTTTTGTTTTGTTAAATGAACCCTATAAACCGTGCCTTCTTACACAAGTGCAGGATGTCTTATCTTATTGTATATTTCTTCAAATGTCTGCACCACAATTAATAGTCATTGTCAAGGATAGTGCTTTCTTTAGCGTATTTCATGATTGTACAAATGTCATATTTTGCTGATATATGTCTTTCGTTGCTTTGTCATCACATTTTCATTATCTTATTAATTCTCTCACTCTCCCAGATTCAGACGGCTGCATTGCTTTCTCAGGCTGTGGTAAATCCCCCTTCCTTTGGGCTTTGGTCTGAATAGTAACATAACGTTGGGTGGTACCCGACATTTTTGTGACGGTGCCGGTATCAGCCTAGGTACCGCGGTACTCAGTATTAACGGTTCTTAAAATTTGGTGGTACTTCCTTCGGTACTTCCGGTACCAACGGTATTTTTTTTTTAAGTAGCCTAATCCAACTAATTAAGGTTGGAAATGGAATCATCAATTTCATTTATGTAGCCCATCCTCCCCTCCAAAAAATATACATAAAAAATAATCGCCAAGTATGCTAATAAACTTCGAACTTAATTTTATTTTTCTGTTGGTTCTTACATTAAAGATTGTAGCTAGCGACCAGAAGATTTTCAGCTGGTGCTGGTACCAAGTTTAGTACCCCGGTACTCAGTTTTCTCCGGTAGTACCGGTACTCAAATGATGTGGCGTCTGATATTATTGTGCTGTGGTGCCACACACGATTTTTAAATAATAACAAATTTTATTGAAAATGTGTTTGCTTGATAGTTTTAATGGAAAAAAATTATTTATTTCCCCCATCCCTTGATATAAGCATAATGCATGTTTGACAACATATTTGTTAAAAAAAACCCTCACCCTCTTCTAAATTTTGTAGTTAACTTGTTATCCAAATAGAAATGCTAATATAAATACACACTAGTTGTAGCATCAAAGTTACACAAATTTGGTTCCACTATTGTGCATTGTTTAGAATTCCAATGTTACCATTGTTGATCTTTAACTGATTATTACACTGCTTTGAGCCCTACAACACAAGGGCTGAATGAACTATTGTTATGATTTTGGCACCTTTTTTAACTGCTTATGCATATAATGCATAAAGCAGTTATTGAAATACAGTTGGGAGAAAAAGGGACTTTCCCCACTCCAGTTCAATTTTTCATGATTTCGATTAGAAGACATGCCAGCAAATTGTAGGCGTTGTTATTGAAGAGTTTATGGTTAAATCGTTCGCATATGAAGGGTTGTAGGTCCTTGAATAAAATTTTTTGCCAATTATGTTTCTGTATGAAAAAAAAAGTTAAACCGGAACTGGCCTAGCTTATTTCATGTTTTGACAACATGCACGGAAAACGGAATTCTATCTGTTGTTGGGCTATTGGCGAACCACTGAAAAAAAAATGGCGGCTACTTTACGGTTCGCCGGGAAGGCTGTCCTAGGACTCTACGTGTATTGGCAATTCGGGTAGTTATGTGGCTCCTGCTTATCAGGTAATTATTGTATAATCGATTATTTAGAGCAACAGCTTGTTGTAGTATCAATTCAACAAACGTGTGAGGCAACGGGATAGTGCATACTAGGTGCGTAGCTAACGGAATAAAGGCAGAATTATATATTCATTCCACAATCACTTTCGATAGTAAAATAAACAATAGAGGGAACAAGTTTACTTTACGCGGCTTATGGGAAGAATAAGCCAATTGGTCAACTGAACAATATTTTCCCATATAATTTTTGGGGCAAAAGCTTCGTTTGGCCGTCAGAAATTAATGAAAGCCGCACTCTTTGCGCTGACGGACGAGAAGGCAGTTTCTTCCCACGTTCCCAGCTGCTATTTTTTTCCGTAAACAGTTCAGATAGGTGGGTTGTTATTGTTAGTTTCATGTGGTTTTGTTGTTATTGTCGGTTAAGTTAGGTTAGGAACTGGTTTCGGCATTTCACTTGAGGTAATGAACTGGTTGGGGTTTGGCATTTCACTTGCCGGCTTTTCGCCCAGTTTCATGCTTTCCGGCGCGGTGCTAACTTTGGACCTTCACCACGGCCAAATGGTGCGTTTGCCCCAAAAATGCAAGAGGAAAACATTACTCAACAGGTAATTCTTAGTCCATTAGAAAAAAAAATCGGATGAGAGCCCATTTTCTTCCCATGTTCCCTTTACGCCCATGGCCCAAAATTCAAAAAAAAAAAAGAAAAGCCTACCTTTAATTTTCACCGAAGGGACTACAAATTGCGGAAACTCGTTAAATCATCATTAACATAACCTAACCAAATAACTGCCCCAGTATGAATTGCCATACCCCAATCAGTTAACTACCTCAGTATGAAAAACCAAACCCCAAACTTACCTAACCTAACTGACAATAACAACCCGCCTATCGGAACTGTTTACAAAAAAAATATAAGGTGCCCTGCCGGCCCTGCGAGCGAACGCAAACCCGTATAAATGTACGGATTGTGACGCTACAAATCTACTGTTTTAAGTCATTTTAACACATTGCGGCGCTCTTAAAAACAACTGTCTCTGTATTTAGGAAAGTGTTGGAGCCATTTGGAATCAATATTGTAAGGATATCGAGTTGTCTTTCGTCTATGAAAACAATAATGTTGCGATTTTTTGCATAAGCAGTTTATGTATTTCTTTATGAAATTCTTGTTTTATATTAAAACAATACCGGTATTTTAACAATGTTCGGTATTTGGTACCGTTGCATTTTTGGTACCGGTAGACCATGAGAATCGGTTTACCGCCCATCACTATAGTAACACCACACTTGCTAATGAACTCTCCCAAGCTTCTGATATTTCAAAACGATTCTAAGCCACTAAGTCAGCATCGTAATTTTACTCGACTTTTCTCATGGTTCGACTGGATTAAGTAACTGACTTTTTCAAGTTCCAATTCTTGTCCCTCCAGTTTATTAATAGTGCAGTGACAACCAGCCATGAGCTCCATCGCACATAGATGGCTCGTATGGGCTGCGATTTGCTTACTTCGCTAGGTGTTACTTCTGGATTTAAAGGACATAGATTTTTTGTAAGTATCCCTTTTCTCTTGCAGGCAAGGTAAGGGGGTGCCAAGTGTAGCGAGTTGTAGGAACGTTCTTTTTAGGATGCAAGAGGGTTAGTCTCTCTTAAGAACTCTGAACAGACAGGCTCATTTTGACTTTGTTTTATTAAAATTAAGTTTAATTAACAATATATGTATGCTTTAACCAAATGTTCGGTTCAACTTGGGACTGATTGAACTGCAAATTTTCGGTAGTTTTAGTACACATTTTAGACTATAGTCTACTACTTCTTCAGGCTAAGTTCTCCGGAAACACTAGAACTACGTTGCACTACGTTGTCAGTTGGTAGTGATGGCGAAGGTGGCTCCCTCTCATGCAGTTCACTGGGTAGCAGGCGCAGGATGATTTTCCATCTATCTGTCAGCTTGGAGTAGAGATAAGGTGTACTTATTTTGGTTATGCCTTGGTGGGACGGCTCCGGCAGATTCATGAAGGGAAAAATTTTTTCTTCAGGTGCAGATAGATTACAATACACTCCAGCACTCTGAATGGGGCTCATTTTAGGTATTAGATTTTAGAAGGATTTTAGTGTCCTCCCAGGCAGTGTTGTGCTGAAACTTGAGGGAGTGTGCTGCTACTGTTTCCCCTCGCACACCATAAAGAGCAAAACGCAAACCGAAACACACGGCCAATTGTTGCCCCTCGAAGTTGTGACCACTGTGAAACTGGGTCCTCGCTCTTCTGAAACCTTTCATTTTGGGTGACACTCTGCTGAATACAACCAATGCGAAAATAAGAACCTCCCACCCCCACCTGTCAGTGAGTCTCTATTTTCAAGTCGAAAGTGGAACTTCTTAAACCAAACCTTTCTGGCCACATTGCCACGGCAGAAGGAACTCCCAGTGAAATTGGAAGAGCCAAATCACCTCCATGGGTTTCCAACCTTTCTTCCCACATGCTCAGCACGGAAGATATGCAGGTCCTATAGCTCGACCCCAAGCTCATCCCAGTGTGTAATCAGCACCAAGCTAATCTCAAAGCTAATTTTGCAGCAGATGTGCAACTGATTCTTGAGAGGTACCAATGGGCACCCTGTCTAACCCAGAAGGTACCAAGTTATGCGGTAGACTTCAAAATACAACCTACCTACAATCTAAATCCCAGTCAAATCCCAGCCCTTCAGATGCTCCCGGCTAACGACCAAATTTTCTATTAACAAATCCAAAAAACTAACGCTATTGTGATACTTGATGCCACCACCTACAACCAGAAAGTAGCTGACGAACTCAAACCAAGGCAAGATGTACAAGACCCTTGACTATAGTTTTGGCAACTACCTCCACAATAGCATCCAAACACACGTGTTCGAATTGAGCAACAAAGGCACAATCTCTGAAGTAGGGTCAAAGCTCTGACCAACTTGCACTCTAGGATTCCCAACACATTTGCTCAAATTAAACCCACAAGGAAGGTAACCACTTTAGACTGATCACCTCAACCCGGAGAAGACCATCCCAAAAGCTAGACTGATTTCTCACACCTCACCATAAATACATCTGGGGGCCATTCCAATCTCTAGAATACGCTCCATTTCATCTAAGCCCTTCGAGGTGTCCCTCCGAAGCAACGAGGGGTGCTCGTCTCCTACAACATCTAAGCACTTTTCCGCAGCTTAACCCATCTCCTTATTTTGAAGAAATTTGAGGAATCCGCCGTCCACCTTGATGTCGAACTCAAAGAACACGAACTGATTGGCAGATTCTTAAAATTCTACTTGCCAAAATGTACGTCAAGTTTCAAGATAAATACTACACGCAAGAGAAGGTGCATCTCCATGGGGTACTTGTGTTCGCCAAAGTTGGCAGAAATAGTTTTCTAAATCCTTGAAGAGCATGTAACCATGTCCACCCCGACCTCCACTGCTGGTGTCACTATGTAGATGAAACTTTCAAGGTAACACATGTCCAGAAGGTGAACTCCATCCGTGACCCTCTAACACGTGAGACGCCAACATCAAGTGTCGTTGAAACTGACAGAACTAACAGTCTAGCCTTCCTTGACGCAATGGTGGTGGAAACTTGAATGGGTGCAATTCATCAATCCAACACAAACTGAATGGGAATCACTTTTCACTCAGGTCATCCCAAGATGCAACTCCGTGCGATCATGCAACGAGATGAGAAGAATCAAAACCCTTTTGTACAACAAGAGACAACCGAAACACACTACCTCACTTAAAAAAATGGTTTCTAATTCTGGGGCACCCAGCCAAGCGGCTGAACCAAGCCTTCAAGCGAGGCCGAAGATGGAAAGCCTGAATCGGAGTACCCGTCTGTTGACATTCCAACAAATGGTCTCCTGGAGGTAATTATCTATACGACAGGCAAGAGTGAAAAGGTCCGATAAGCTATCTTAAAGCAAGGGATTTGTGGCTCCTTCAGGAACCCTCCAAACCTCAAGAACCTCCTGCAGAGCGAAGGTCCCTCCAAGGTCACAACACCTCCAGAGAAGGAACCAGTGAGAACCAAGAAGAGCTCGGAAGAATCCAAACCTCACCACCAAAAGGATACAGTCAAAACATCCCATGGATACCAGACGCACTTCAAATCAAGACCTTTCACACAAACTGCTCCGACTCCATCCCAACCCCACCCACAGTCCTAAAAGAACAGCTCAAGCTCCCCAACGCCCGGACTCAAGTTTATGCCGTCCAATGTGAGAGGTGCAACTACATCAACGTGGACGAGACGAAAAGGAAAACTAGCATCTACACGCAACGGAAACCAAAGACAAGAAAAATGGATTAGCAGTACACTCCCTCAAGTTTAGGCGCAACATCACTTGGGAGGACACTACAATCCTTCTAAAATCAAACACCAAAAATAAGCCCCTAGCGCCGCAAGCCCCAGTGTGCATTGCGATACAGTACCTAAAAGGAAAAAAACATTCCCCTCAATGTACCTAAAGTAGCCGGCCTACCAAGGCATACACAAAATACTAAACCTGGTCTCGCCTTAGACCTCACTACAAGATGGAAAACCATCCTGCTCCTACTACCCAGAGAACTTGAAGAGAGAGCCACCATCGCAGTCACTGCCAACTAAAACCTGCATAGCGTGATCCGAATTGAAAGATTAGTGCAACATAGGGCTGTTTGTTTCCGGACAACTTTGCCTGATGAACTACAGTTCTAAAATCCTGTAGAAAAACTACCGAAAATTTGAAGTTCAAT